>JASAMZ010006841.1:0-35750 GCA_030248115.1 Linhomoeus sp. GSCO2_2 | reverse complement strand
ACAATTTACCCATTTGTGTGTACTTCGTTCAGTTACATCTGTCTAGGGACACAGATGCAATGGAATACAATGCAATACAATACAATACAATACAATACAATACAATACAATACAATACAATACAATACAATACAATACAATGCAATACAATACAATACAATACAATGCAATAGAATACAATACAAATGCAAAATAAAAAAAAGCAATACAATGCAATACACTATAATACAATGCAATACAATACAACACAACACAATACAATACAATACAATACAATACAATACAATACAATACAATACAATACAATACAATACAATGCAATGCAATACAATACAATACAATGCAATGCAATACAATGCAATACAATACAATACAACACAACACAATACAATACAATACAATACAATACAATACAATACAATACAATACAATACAATACAATACAATACAATACAATACAATACAATACAATACAATACAATACAATACAATACAATACAATACAATACAATACAATACAATATA
The DNA here is from genome assembly GCA_030248115.1 of Linhomoeus sp. GSCO2_2. Lineage (NCBI taxonomy): Eukaryota > Metazoa > Nematoda > Chromadorea > Monhysterida > Linhomoeidae > Linhomoeus > Linhomoeus sp. GSCO2_2. The sequence goes on along the minus strand of JASAMZ010006841.1, from coordinate 35,225 downwards.
ATTAACACACACATCTTTTCACCACAACCCACCCCGGGGCTTCTTGTATTGCAGGGAGCCCGGCCTGTCTCGACCAATGGGCGTCGAGCCCGTCTCCCTCCAGCCAATCACCGCATAGCTGGGCTCGCTCCTTGTACTCTCTTCCGACTTTAGGCTCGAGATACTTGGGTACTTCTCTATTGTGGGCGAGGCAAAGGAGACTTTGGATGGGCCGCTGCTGCGGGGCTTGGAGGCGCGAGTGCTGGAAGGAAGATGCGTGGAGGACATTTGTCAGTTGGAACGGCGTTTGAAGGATTTATGGTGTTTTCTCGACGATATCAGTGTCGTGTAAAAGGAAACTCAACGCTGGCTCTATGAGAGTGCGGCTGACCTTGACACATACTGTAGTTAAGTGGGAACTTTGGAAGATTGGTCGTTTGAGCAACAGACTAAATGAGGGCAATGTTCGGTATTTATGTACAGATTGTGAAACAGTGCTCTGTGCCATGAATACTGCTACGCGTTCAGAACTGGTACACATATCTTAAAATCGCTCACAAAGGGTTGTAGCCCTTCTTGTCGCCTGTCGCCTCCTTCTCCTTCTTCAGTCTCAGAGATGAAGTTTTTAGTATGGGTCGAGGCTTGTTCGCCTCTGCGGCGAGTTTCTCTTCAGTGTCGGGCATTATCCGCTTACTTTTGCCATTCGTCTGTAGACTAGGTACATAGTGTGCACATCAACTGCGCTTTGGTGAGTCTTACACAGTCGACGCGATGCGTCAACGACCGTTGCAGCATGTGTTGTCGGTTGTACGGCCGTCGTCTGCAGTTGTAAAGTTTTACTTCGGCGCGCAAGCGCGAACCTCGATACTGTAGCGCCGAGGCTTGAACTTGCGCCGTGAAGGGCATACACACCAAAGCAGTTGTTGTGTCGAACAAAGTTGTCCATTTGTGTACTGCAATAATGACGCTTACAGTGTTTGAACGTACAGACATACACACGTGTAAGCGCCAACCGGCCAGGGGGGGGGGGTCGGGGGGGTAAAGGACCCCTCAGGGGGGGGGGGGGTCTGAGGCCCCTGGAGGGGGGGGGTCAAATGACCTAAAAATTTTGCCAAAAAGGTACCAAAAAATAAGAAAATTTTGCAAAAATAGGCCAAAAAGTGGCAAAAATCGCTTAATTTTGGTCAAAAACGTCCAAAATATAGCGCCACAGGTTTTGCTATTTTCCAAAATTTTGCTATTTTTAAGCGCCGCAGGCGAAATTTTTGCCATTTTTAAGCGCCGCAGGCGAAAATTTGTGAAATTCTAGGGGGGGGGGGCAGTGGCGTAGCCAGGGGGGAGCAATCGGGGCAAATGCTCCCCCCAGATGCCGGCTTTCCCCCACCCCCCGGATGGCCAGCAAGAGAAAAAATTTTTGCCTGCGGCGCTGTAAATAGTAAAAATTTTCACCTGCGGCATGATAAATAGTAAAAATTTTCGTCTGGGGCGCTATAAATAGTAATAATTTTCTCCTGCGGCACTATAAATAATGCAAATTTTCGCCTGCGGCACTATATTTGGTAAAAATTTTCGCCTGCGGCGCTATAAATAATGCAAATTTTCGCCTGCGGCACTATATTTGGTAAAAATTTTCGCCTGCGGCACTAAATATAGTACAAATTTTTGCCTGTGGCGTTGCAAAAGTGTATATTTTGCCTGCTTCGCTCTAAATAGCAAGATTTTACCTGTGCGCTCAATTTGCACCCGGTAGCGCTCAACGAACAGCTAAAAAATGTTGCCCTCCCCAAAATTATTTTGCCCTTCCCACTTGTCAATCCTGGCTACGCCACTGGGGGGGGGGGGGTCCTTTGGGGAAGGCGGGAGGGGGGTACCTGGGGGGGTATGGGGGGGGGTACACTTTCGGCTAGGGTGGGGGGCTTACCCCCCCCCCCCCCCATACCTCCCCCCCCCCCCCCCGGTTACACGTATACAGACATACCTAAACGAAGCGCTTTGCAGTTGTGTATCAGCCAATATTTTAAAGTCAGATCGCCTCTATCCAAAGCACACGCGTCACAGAACAATCTACAATGGCGTCACTTTCAAATCTGCGAATTTACAGTACCACATGAAATTGCAAAATCACAATACCAAAAGTCATTGCAACACTCTTTGGCATGCCATCACATGAGGCCACTCTGCGTCTGCATAAATACTGGAGCAACGGAGGGACACTACGTACTGTACGTATACGCGCATAAAACTGCACTTAGGTGGTGCGTTTGTGCATATTATGCAAATTCGAAAGCCGACCGATCTTTCACCGGTTCGTATTCCAGGCCTCGATCGAACTGCTCCAAAACGTAGACCTGAAACAGCAAGGGACAAGAGTTGGGCTACCCACAGTATACGCTGAGCTTAGCATCACGTGTGTGTACGTACATAGAAATGTCCAGTGTACCTACGGCACATGTCTTATGTGCAGTCGCGAAGTTATAGCCTTGATTTGATGCTAGCGTTCGCTGTGGTGTGTATACGTACGGCGCACATATTTGGACCAAAGATGAGACATTGACTTTGCTCAAAGGCACCAGTTGTTGTTGCGATGCGCGAACGCAGTCTATCTCACTCTATGTTCAATCAGTGAACGTGCACTAGCGCTAACAGCTACTACACACATCCTGCTCTCGACGTGACATCTCAAAAACTCCAAGAATACCCACATAGTCAGACGACAGCAGTCTCAACTCTTTGGGCGGATTGGTGATCACGTAGCGTTTGTTACTGTCCGGAGCCGCCTGGTCGTGCAGGCGGTACAGGCCGATACAGAGCATGCCGTGCTTTCGCAACGCCTCGCCGAACATTTGTCCGTAGGTGGAGTTGTTCTGAAATTTTGAAAAATTTGACGGGTGTCCAACTATGCCGGGGCTCCTGCACTGTTTGGGGGCGTTGACGACACAGACTTGCGAAGACAAGCGGCCTCCAGCGTCGCAAATTTCACGTTGTCACCGCCCTTCTATCTTTCCGTTTTGCACCAGCATATCCTACTGTATCCGCCAGGTTCAAACTTTCATCATTCGTTCCTCACCCCGATTCCCTCGAAAGGTCCGTCTTGCAGGGGAATCTGGGAAATCCTGCATCGATTGCGGTTTCTCAGGGTTTCGTAGGTGCTATATCCTCCCCTCAAGCCGGCCCCCTCCGCCAGAATGAGTTCTAACTCCGGGGTCGCTCCACCCGTGACCAGGGTTCGGATGAGGGTGAGCGCGCTGTCGTTGAAATAGGTCTGGAATTTGAGATTTTTTAATTTTTGCGCGAAATTTGAAACAAGGTTTGTTGTATTATTTTGGCCGCACTCAGCTGAGTGATGATACCCTACAAGAGCTTGACGTTCGGTTCACAAAGTGTTTTCACAACTGAAACTCCAAACTTGTGATCATCTAAGAGCCTCATACGACAAAGCAAAACTTTCGTTGATTACGCTGTCAAGGTCACGAACAGTGCTCATCAGTGAATCCAACACTGAAATTGCGAAGGCGGTTCCACAAGCGAACGGCTGCGTCAGATAGAGCGCAGTGTCGGGGTCGTCGTCGTCGTCTTGATCCAGGAACTGCACGTTCGAGTCGTTGACTGGAATGATATGGTGTAATGTAGTGTACTCATACTGTACTGTAGTGTAGCGTAGCGTAACGTAGCGTAGTGCCGTGTAGTGTAGTGTAGTGTAGGTAGTGTAGTGTAGTGTAGTGTAGTGTAGTGTGCTGTACTGTAGTGTAGCGTAGCGTAGCGTAGTGCAGTGTAGTGTAGTGTAGTGTAGTGTAGTGTAGTGTAGTGTAGTGTAGTGTAGTGTAGTGTAGTGTAGTGTAGTGTAGTGTAGTGTAGTGTAGTGTAGTGTAGTAGTGTAGTGCAGTGTAGTGCAGTGTAGTGCAGTGTAGTGCAGTGTAGTGTAGTAGAGTGTACTAGAATGTAGTGTAGTGTCGTATACCATAGTGTGTCGTAGCGTAACACTATTATTTACAGTATAATGTACTTATGGTACGGTAATCTACAGGGTGGCCCGCGGTGGGATTGCCAACTTTGTTCGTTCACTGTGTGAGACTGCACTAACCGATTGAGCTGAAATTTTGCAGTTTGTAGTTTTATGTTCAACTTAGATATCCTCCAGGTGAGAGGTTTGTAAAATGCATCACACGCAAATGACAGAGCCGCAAAGCCAAACCCCTGATTTTCGAGGGTGGTCAACGCGTGAATCACCATCATTTACGCAGTGTTGAACGTTGTGCAAAGCTGTAAATGGCATTTGAAGGGCAAGAAGACAAGATTTAAGATGACAGAATAATGTACTTTGTAACGACGCGCGAGGTACAACCAAATATAGTTGGTTAAATCATTCTGTGGAAGGTGAAACTGGCGCCACCTGCACCAGAAGGTGGTCAACGAGGTTTGCTTGGACACTTCCACCAACTTTGGTTGGGTGTACCTCGCGCGTCGTTTGCGTTACAAAGCCCATTCTTTTGTCATCTGAAAGCTTGTTTTCTTGCCCTTCAAATGCCGTTTACCGCTTCGCACAATGTTCAACACTGGGTAAATGACGGTAATTCACGTGTTGCCCACCGTCGAAAACCTGGGGTTTGGCTTTGCGGCTCTGTCATTTGCGTGTGATGCATTTTACAAACCTCTCACCTGGAGGATATCTAAGTTGAACATGAAACTACAAACATCCAAATTTTCAAATCAATCGGTTAGTGCAATCTCATACAGTGAACGAACAAAGTTGGCAAACCCACCGTGGGCCACCCTGTATGTACCGCGTCACCAACCCAGCTCCGTGATCATGGGAACGTTGGTGCCGAATCTGGCGCCCTTCTTCTGGAAGGACACCGGGGACCCCAGAGGGGACATTCCACCCGAGCCCTGGGGCAACGGGTAGAAGCCCAAAGTGTCGTCAAACTGCATCGCCTTGATGTTCAGGCTGGCCAGGATGGATTCTTTGTCCGCCAGGGTTGGGTCCTCGTTGGGATTGGGTATTCTTGCAGACACGATGACGCACATGTCGCACAGGTTGATGTTGACGGCCCGGAGGTCGGCCCGGGAGAGGGGGGAACCCTGCGAGAGGGTTAGCGGTGAGTTGCGAGTTCGATGGGTCATATGGTGAACGGAAGAGCAGGCCCAAAGCAAGTCAAATCAAAGCCGCACACTCGCTTGCTCTCACGTCGCCGTCAATCCACTCCAACCTCGCTCTGACTCTACCCCACTCCACTTCATTCTGACTCAACCCGGCTCCACTCTGACTACACTGCCACTCTGGCATTGCCCCCACTGCCCACTCCGACTCCACATCACTCCCATCCTCTCAACTGCACTCTCACTCCACTCTGATTCCATTCCACTCCACCTTACTCGTCTTCACTCCACTCCACTCCACTCCTCCAACCCACATTGAGAATGGAGATCTTGGGCAGGTTGTAGAGGGTGCGCCACTCCCTCCTCAGGTACTCCACATCTCCCACGATGACGACGTGCTTCAGCTCGTGGTAGTGGAAGTTGGAGGCTCTCAGGGGCATGATGAAGTTGCGCATGCCGATCAGAGGGGAGTCCTTGTCCGCGAAAAGGCACACCACCACGTGCCCGTTGAGCACGGTCATGGCCGCCTGGTGGCGATCCTGCAGAACAACTGTGTTGCATTTCTAGACTGTGGAGAGTGCTACAAACAGGAGGGTCCAATGCGAGTTCCTGGCTGGTCAGATCCGAAAACTAACGCCAGATTCGTGCCCCTCGAAACCACGGAATCGGCATACAACACTCTCATGCTCTGATTGCTAGGCATTTGTTGCCTTCTCGGACTCCAAACAACACTCCACATCTCACCACCTACCATCATGGCGTCCTCAATGGTGCGCGCGGGACACCAGTGAAACATGCCCGTCGAGTCGAACTTCATCTCCAGCTGGTCGAAGTCCTTATTGCCAAGAGGATTAGCCGTGGCGAATTGCTGGGTCCCGCTGCTCGAAGGCCTGAATGCAGTCCACAAATACAACACTCGTCAGTTACAGTACTCTGAAGCCGAGCTGCGCCTCTAGAGGCGCGTACAGAGCTAAGCTACACTTGTCATTCATTCGAACAGCGTCGCTACAGTAGTCTACAAGCGTCTAGCGACACGACGGCTTGGTTTACATCTTCTTCATCATCTCATAGGCGAGTTTGAATCCGTGCGGATTGTAAATGTCGCGAATGTCCTTGGCGCGCCCGCCGGGCGGGATGACGTCCGCACTGTGAGTATCAAGTTCGAAAATGTGGCGTTTCTACTGTGCGTGTTGCGTGTTTACCTCTCGACGCCGCGGCGCTCCCTTTGCGTTGCGCTCTCCTGGCGCGAAACCTTGCTGCTTCGCACTTCTTCCAACTTCTTTTCAGCAATGGCAGCCAACAGGGGCCCGCTTGGTGGATTGGTGCTTTGGCCCACTTGAAAGGTATGGATTTCCATGCGTATTTTGAATTTGGGTGCATTTCCAAAGCTTGAGTTACCGTATGTACCTGTCTTGGCGCTCATTTGCTGTATCTGCTTCACGCCTCGGCGGAAGAGGGATACTGGAACATGTATGCCAACGCTTACAATCTGCAGTTACAGTATACTGTACTGACCGGACTGCACTATACACATTGAGGACACTTACAGTTCTTGCATTTGCACTTCTTGATGAGCAGTGGATCTTCGATGTCCTCGTGACAGTTCTTGCACCAGTAGAACGCTCTGAAGGAAGTGAGCCGACTTAGATTGCAATGTAGCTTGCAGCGTGCAATTTAGCCACCTCTTCTTGGCCAGCCGCGTGGCTTTCTGCGACACAACTGGTCCATTTGTGCTCACCTCTTCACTTCGTCCGCTGACTGGGCAATGAAGAAACCCTGCGTCTGGGGTAGGATGCGCACTGATGGATCTGGGTTGATGTTGATGTTACATTCCATCTTGAGGTCGTCCTTCAGTGTGACTGCGATCAGCAGCAGCCCGAGACGGCTGAAGAGTAGCCTGAAGGATGTTGCAGTTGTTGATTGCATTTGATCTGACCAATCACTGCACAGTGCACACATAGCCCACTCGACTTCACAGACTAACCAGTGTAACCACTCTCCAGAAAACAGTAGTCTGGTCCTTTCGTCGCATTACCAAGCTGTAAACCGGTTAGATGAGCACCAAACGCAAGCGCTAGCTAGTGTTAGGCATCGTTTGATTAGTCGAAGAACACTGCTAGGTTCACGCTTCACTCGTATCTCACTCTGCCGCGTCACAGAATGTCATGTCGACAAAGCTGTGTGACAGCGTCTCTGTGTACATCTCCATCCCGGCGCCGCACAAGTACAGATTTAGCCAGTCTGGTGTGGAGCGCGACTGAACCAGTACAACAGATAAGCGAATGTTGGAAGCGCGCCAACTTGGACCTGGTGTGCTCTCAAACGTTTATGCAAAGTCGAAGATTTCAATCGCTGTCCGCTTGTAGACACTGTCCAGCACACCAAATCCAAAAAGGCGCGCCTTATTGGCTCACTGCGCAGCCTCGGGGAAGGAGAGTCCCACGAAGCTGTCAGAGATGATCTCAGTGTACATTTCCATGCCCGATCCCCGCAGGTACTCGTTCATCCATACAGGCTGCCCTGCTTCCTGGCAAGTGCTTTAGTTCTAGTATAGCATCACACATGGGATTCTCGCTTACCGTCTTGAAGGAACGCATGGCGAACAAATTGGCCATCATGGTGGAAAACCCTGGGGCCAGGCAACTCTGGGCGATGAAGCCCAGTTTCAGCTCTGCCAAGCAGATGACGTCGTCCCCTCTGCGCCAGTTCCAGCTTGGGATGTTGAGGAGATAGGCCTGTAGTAGGGTGTAGCATTATTGGATCTGACGTGCTTTGCAACATCAAGGATCCATGGAAAGTCAAGTATTCCCAAATGTCTGCCACTGTGCTTCTCAATCTGGTTGTGCTCCTGCAGCATTTTTGGATTCCATGCGCTGCATAGCGTCCACCACTCCAGAACCACCTTGTTGTGGTACTGCATCAGCTGGACAATGACCCTGATGTCAGCAGAGTAGTTCTTGATGGAGATCACTCGCATGATGTTGGCCGCGTCTTCGGCATCAGGATCGGGGCTGTACTTGTTGGCCAACACCAGACAGGCGTCGGTGTTGTCCACCTGAGTGTGAAGAAAGTGAGTATGGAGGGAGTTGACTCAGTAACTCCACCCGGAGTTGATTGAGTGGCTCTGTGGCCATCCACTCACCTTGACCCTCGACAAGTCTATGGAGTCCATCACCGTGCCCTGGAAGAACTTCACCTTGGTGAAGTGGCGCTTGATGAGGCCCTCCAGCTCTAGATCTGGCTGGACCCTGTAATAGCCCGGGCGATGCTAATAGTTTGAGTTTGGTGTACACTGTACAGTATTCCCCCACCTGTGCAGGAACACCACTTCCACATCGACATCCTCCCTGTCCTCGTGCAGGAAGTCCTGCAGAAAGTGGCTGACGGACTCGTAAGTGATGTAGCCGCAGACGACGATGTGTCTGCAAGTTAGATCGTCTGGAAATTACGCACCGAAGGCAAAAGACGCAACACGCACTTCTTGCCACGCTCGCCCTTGTATTCGCCGCCGTACTTCTGCCTGCTGCTCAGCAACTCGAAGATCTCTGGGAGGTAGCCAGCGAACATGGCCTCAAATTCGGAATTTGATATTTTTCGACCAATTTGCGCATCAAAGTGGCGCCAATTCAAACTATTAAAATCCCACCAGGCCTCCCATAATGAAGAACACCATGAATGTTCGTCCCAGAACCGTCCGACAATAGATGTCACCATATCCCACAGTGGAAATTGTCACCATTAGAAAGTACACGCATTCCCAGTATGTGATGCGGCTGTAGTTTTCGAAATTCTTGAACATGTCGCCGCTGTTTTCGAGCTAAAGTTCGATGGCATACTAGTTCGTGATACACTATGCAATACTGTGGTACAGGATTCATCCACTCACAATGTGAATTGTTCCAGCCAGAGTCAAAACCACAGAGATGAAGCTGCATAGTAGCTGAGCCAGGCGAATGCTGCTGCTTGTCGTGAGTACGTTCAAGTATTGCAGAATATCAGGGAGCGACATGAGACGAAGCGCTCGCAGGAAGCGGAGACCTGTGGATTTGATTTTTGCCGTATTTTTGTCATATATTTGTATTTCATTGTCAGATTTTACCAAGCCAGTTTCTCTCCAAATAAATGGCCACGAAGCTTGGCGGGATGGTGAAGTAATCCACGAAGCTGTAGGTCTCCATCAGAAACCAGACCTTGTCGCCAGCCGCGATAAACTAGAAAAAATTTGAATTTTTCTATTTTGGCGAAAAATTCAAATTTCAATTCTCACTCGAATGAAGAAGTAGATGAGGAAGAAGATGTTGAAGGCCAGATCGATTTGCTGCGAGTTGCTGTCGCCCCAACGCATGCACTGCTCCACTTGGAAATTAGTGCTGGAAATTTGGAACTACTGTAAATAATGCTTTATTGCAGTTGAAATCGACTATATTTTGTTGACCTTACCTCGACGCGTCGTAGATGTAGATGACTAGTGAGCCGATGCTGAGGACGAAGACGAGACAAACCTGAACAATGCAAACGTGCAGGAGCCATTGCATTATAGTGCTCCGACCCAAATGGGAGAGAGCAGCCTCCTTCAATCTCAAACTACCCACTGTAGTTCTGTTCACAGTCGAATTCGTCAATGGTACTGGCTACGAACGCTTGTACATAGTTACATGGTACCTAGTACGGAAATGCAGAAACTTTGCCTCACCAGAATCCTTCCAGTCGTGCTCTGGCCAGAGATCAGCTCCCCTGCCCAGTCCTGAACATTTCGTGTGCAAGGTTGATGTACTCTCGCTTAGAACTCAGTTAACGCTTGTCGACTGTGGTCTTGTGTGAAGCAAATTATTGCGCAAAATGGATAAACTTGACAACAAGTGAGGGTGATTTATTCTATTGTAAATTAGTATACAAACTAGTGCCTTTAGCCCGTAGGTGATACGGTAGGCCACTACTGCTGATGATCGCCTGACTCAGCTGCAATTGGTCGCCAGCCACCAGGCACTGTATAGGTTCACTGCTGTAGAGCCTAATCTCACCATTCTACAACCAGTTGCAGCCAACCATGGAAAACCTGTAGGTGTTTCTGTAGTGTCTATGACTTCTGATGGTCTCAAGCCTATAGCGTAAGATGGATCATCAGCTGCCACCGTTGTGCAGTACGAAGAGCGATCGATCATCTGTGGTTGATGACAAACAACTCTTCTGTGCTACACATCCTTTGATTCTCAAGTTCTCAAATGGATAGAGTGTAACGGATCGTCGGCCACCACTGTTCTGAAGTCAGTCGAGTCAATGGCTGTCGTCTTGAGCTGTAAGTCTCCAGGATCAATCTCTTCTGCCATAAGAAATCGGCCATTCAATCTGTGGTGGTTGCGCTCGCGTCCGGTTGCTTAATTCGCTAGTGGTTCGTCTTTTAGTAACAGAGCCACACTGCGTCACGCGAGCCGAGCGTCTTTTAGTAACAGGACGGTAGCTACAATGTACCGCGCGTATAGAGCGTCGCTTCTATCTAACGCGTCAATCTCGTAGAGCGGCCAGTATTTGGATAAAGCGTACGGTACCACATCTCCACAGACATCGTTAGCTGCTTAGTATATAGGACTAGTGCCTTTAGCCCATAGGTGATACAGTAGGCCACGACTGCTGATGATCGCCTGACTCAGCTGCAATTGGTCGCCAGCCACCAGGCATTGTTTAGGTTCACTGCTGTAGAGCCTAATCTCACCATTCTACGACCAGTTGCAGCCGACCATCGAAAACCTGTAGGTGTTTCTTTAGTGTTTATGACTTCTGATGGTCTCAAGCCTATAGCGTAAGATGGATCATCAGCTGCCACTGTTGTGCAGTACGAAGAGCGATCGATCATCTGTGGTTGATGACAAACAACTCTTCTGTGCTACACATCGTTTGATTCTCAAGCTCTCAAATAAATAGAGTGTAACGGATCGTCGGCCACCACTGTTCTGAAGTCAGTCGAGTCAATGGCTGTCGTCTTGAGCTATAAATCTCCAGGATCAATCTCTTCTGTCATAAGGAATCGGCCATTCAATCCGTGGTGGTTGCGCTCTCATCCGGTTGCTTAATTCGCTAGTGGTTCGTCTTTTAGTAACAGAGCCACACTGCGTCACGCGAGCCGAGCGTCTTTTAGTAACAGGACGGTAGCTACAATGTACCGCGCGTATAGAGCGTCGCTTCTATCTAACGCGTCAATCTCGTAGAGCGGCCAGTATTTGGATAAAGCGTACGGTACCACATCTCCACAGACATCGTTAGCCGCGTAGTATAGAGGAAGTCTAAAATAGTTGTTCCATCAACCACTTTTGTACCTTGGCCTCTGTCATCCAACCAATCTGCGCCTCGCCTTTGGGTTTGGCCGTAGTTGGTGCCACACCTAACGACTGGTATTGTGAGTGGTCGACGCTGCGCCTGCCTCCAGTAAGAGTGGCCTCCATTCCAGATAGGATTCCTGAGAGGTGGTGAAGATTTTGAATATTCCATGATACAGTACTCAAGAAATGGTGCCTTAGATCGGCGGGTGATGGCAAAACTGGCAGAAGCGTGGAAAGCGGCAATACAATATGGTACCTAGGTGTTCACCACAGTGAAGTGCAGTACAGTAGAGTGCACTACAGTACAGTACAGTACAGTACGGTACGGTGCAGTGCAGTACAGTACAGTACGGTAACACGATAGGTACGATACGATACAAGACAACACAATACAGTACAATGCATTACAATACAAAACGAACACAGCAGATATTCACATCACAGCGCATCAAGGTGTCGCAAAGTTCACACATCTTTTCAACAAAACTTCCCACAAATTCCCCTCACCATCCGTATAGGGCTCCTCTGGTTCAACCTTGGTTCTACAGCAGACGTGAGACAGTATTCTCCATCCCACCACCAGCATCATTGAGACACAAAAGGTCACGATGCTAGACAGGAGGAAGCACCAGTACTTGCGCTCGTCCAAGCATTCCCGGTCATGCTTGGTCATCTCCAGGAAGGCCCTGAAGTGTCGTTGGGTACTGTATGGCTGACGGAAGGATTTCTGATGGGCAATACTCCAGTAAGTCAATCCCCACCCCGCCTTCATAGGGACAGCTTATTCGAAAGATACTCCTTTGGCAGACACTGTCGCATCACATACACAATTACATATGTAGCAATTTCTAGCTGCGCTCAATCGTCAAACTAAGAAAATTCGAGACAAAAACTTCAGCCACACTAAACGCTAACTACCATATCAACGGGTAGGGTATCCTCATACCTGGAGGTATTGCAGTGGAGCTCATAGGGCTTCTCATTAGCCCAGACATTGTGGGCTATAGGATGGCCCCTGTCGACTGAGATTCCACTCGACATTTTGACTTGCTTCAGGGTCTAAATTCACAATTCTTTTCAGAATGCGGAACGCACGTACGCACACACGCGGTCAGTATAGCTTTCGCCACGACTGGCTAGGCTATGGAAGAAGGCGCCTAACGGAACCGATTACCTAAGGCGCCGGGCGCGAGGCACCCAATAAGCCAATTGCTTTTCCGGCGCAAAAACAGCATAGCTAGAGAGGCAGAGAAGGAGTTACACCAGAAGAGGCTTAAGCAGCCACCTTTTCCTCCAAAGAAAGCTATGGGCCTATGCCAGAAGGGAAGCAACTGTTACTCTTGGAGGGAAAAGGATACCGCCACCATAGAAAGAATAGAAGAGAGAAAATGTTACCTCGTCTCTCTTTTACTGCCCAGTAAAAGGCAGTAAGCACTCAGGCCAGCTTCACCTGTAGCCTACGGCTTAGCCCTATGGCCTATGGCTTTGCTGAGTCGTAACCTTAGATTGGAGCAGAATCTAAGGACATTACAATGTGACGAAGCACAGAACAGCTGTAGAATTCTAGAATTCCAAACACAATTAAGAGATGCGTTGGGTACCATAGATTGCTGTCTACCTCAGTTATGACTGAGGCTGAGGTCAGACATATCCACTTAAACTTTTGAAGCACTCAAGCATTATGCACACCAGAAATCCGAGAGCCGCTCTGAGCGTTGCGCGTAATGCACCACTGAAATGACGCGTAGAGCTCGAGAAACTAAGACCATCTGAGTAGACGACAGCTGTTTCCTTTTGTCAGCGAGGGGGCGGCCGTCTAAAACGCCATTACTCAACTTCTGGCCTTAAGGCATACCTCAAAATGTAGGCTGAGATGGGATCATACTAAGGTGGGGGCGAAATTGCGGTCGCACAAATTTAATTATGATCAGACTTGTGATGGCAATTTCCAAAATTTGGAAACTGGGTAAGTACAGGTAAGTATACCCAGTTTTCGGTAAAACTGGATAAGTAATAAGTAAATTTACCCAGTTGTTACCCAGTTTTTAAAACTGGGTAAAACTGAGTACTATTTTAGCAATTTCTGGGTAAGTAAAACTGGGTACGGCAAATTTTCGCGAATCTGAAACTGGGTAAGTAAAACTGGGTATACCCAGTTAAAATAAACTGGGTAAAACTGGGTAAGTACTCACCCAGTTTCGTGTTGCCATCATAGATCAGACAATGATCATCTGTGTATGTAATTATACCTAACACGAACCGAGATGGCGCTTTCAAAGGGCTGAAACCGATAGCGTGGTCTGAATATAGTAATCTGTGTTAATAATTCATAAAAACGATTAGCAGCGCTGCATGCACACACGTACAATTTCAAATTACAAGTACTGTTAGTAATACAAAGTACACAGAACTCAATTCGTTAGTCGAAGCTGACACCACGCTGCACATACATCTGCAAGACTTTCAAATATATATCCATTGTGGCGATGAATTTCACCTGATTATGCACCATGACACCGATAATGATGACTTCTCCAACAGAAGTGGAACAACTGCGTCCATCTATTTCACCATAGCATGTCGCTATATGAGACTTCAGCTCAAAGTAGCGCACATCTGGTAATAGTGTATACTTGACTGAATCTGTGGACAGCTCCACCTGTCGGCCTTAGAATAAGAAGTCACCAGACACCTACAAACGGGGAACAGGCGTACACTCCACTTGCCACGCAAGCCCGCATAATTAACGCATCGGAGAGTCAAGTGAATGCGTCTCATGAACAAATGGACTACCCTCTGGCATATTGGAAGCAGGAGGAGCCCTCCATCTTTCACTGACAACGCGCTATGGAGACAGCAGTTTTGTCTCATCGGTGGAGGTCGGTGTGGAAGGGTGGGGTGGGGGGGGGGGGGGGGGGGGGCACCCCCCCCCCCCCCCAAGCGCCGATGTTTGTTCTCTTGATAGCTGAACAACAGGAGAGGGGCCATAAAGGGGCGGGGGGAGGATGGGAGAGAGAGAGAGATCGATTGACGAGCTAAATTGGCCAGCTTTTGGTCCCCAGCCATGCGCACCCGAATAGTGAGTGTCGTGGGGAACAAATGGACCGAAGTAATGCTATCATTATGTGGAAGCAAACTACATACAGAGCTTGATTGCCCTGTCAAAGTTAGCCCATGACATGGCACGTTCCCAAGCTGTTGTTTCAATATCTGTGTGTTGTATGCAGATGGTGACACCATCATGGTGTTCCATTTTATGGCCTTTAAAGGACGCATGAGAGGATTGCGTCTTCAATAATTGACTTCGTCTCCCAATCAACAATTGACAGCATGTGCTGGCATCTTTGAAAGGCAGCTGCCAGCACGATTCGCTCTCAAGGAGCACCTCTGTATAATGCGTGTAGCTCCACTCCTCACTATTCGCTCACACATGGTAGCTTCAGAGGAGTGTGGCGTGTAATTGTCCATGGGACTTAGGCCATTTCCTTGTCATACACTCCTCCCTGTGACCCACGGGAGGAAATGAACAGAGTTAAGGGGGTGGGGGGGGGGGGGATGAAACGTTGCGATGCCCCCCCCCCCCCCCCCCCCTTCACTAGTGGGCAAACTCTAATTTGCGAGGCGGAACCTGATTCGATTTGTATCGAACGCAGGCCCATTTCCAGAGCAAATTTGCAATCCGCGGACGGCTCGCCTCCCACTGTTGGCAAATGGGCGACAAAGTGAAGAAAACACTCGAGAAGCGGGGGAAAACGTAGTTGATTTTACAACAAGGTCACAACAGTTGGGTCACAATACTTCCCAAATAGAACGAGACGGGACATGGCACCATGTACTAGACACTTACTATGTGCTTCCCATTATCACCAATACGTTAACAAAGGGCACTCCGAGATTGTGAATCAACTGGCGCATCACGCAGCCAGCCTAAAATGCAGGATCAGTGCGGCTCAAAGGAACGTTGCGTACGTACTTTCATGGTTCTTCATGACTTCGCTTGGAGCAGCAATGGAGCCCGTTAGCAAGGGTTGCCCAGTATCCGGATCCACCCGGCGTCTTCCTGACTCCTGGAGGGGGACAAAGACCGATGAGGATCTGTTGTCTTCCTCGCTCTCTTGACGACACCGCTGGCATCTGACCGTCAGACGGCTGAAATCCATAGCAATCTTCTGCAATCTTCAAACCCTGAAAATACCAGCGCAACCACAAAACTCACGCTGTGGGACTCATGGGTGGACTGAGGTTCGCGTCCCCACGCCGCGTCGCTTGGCTCGTTCCCTGTTGGAGCCTTCTTGCGCGTGGCGTGGCTTGGGTTTGTACCCCGCGCATCCCACTGTGATGATGGCAGAGCGCGTGTCGTAGGCAACCGCGCAGTCTGCCATCCAACGCGAAGCACAACAGGGCGTCCGTTAGGCCACGCAGCAAAAGCAGTATGCGAAAGGCTCCCAGCGCCCAAAGGAGAAGCACTCTTCCGGTTTCGAATGGCAGATTTGGAATGGTCTTTCCCAGATAGAAGCCAATGAGAAGGGTTGGTATGTAGCAGAGTTGGAAGTTGGCTACATGGGCGCCAAGCTTCCAAAGGGAGATAGTCCCCCTTGCGCCTGAATAGGAAAAAAGTTGGAATTTGGGAGCTTCGTCTGCAGGTGAGGATATTAGTTCTACAGCAACTTGGTATAGCTACAAAGGCAACTGAAGCTTGTATTCAAAGGAGTTTAGCCAATTATCATCTGCGCTCACCTCTAGACCTCAATCGGCTCTGTTTCCTCTGCCTGTTAACCGCCAGTAGAACGCCAAAGAACGCCACCATATTTGACGCGCAGCACAGTATACTGTAGGTTTTTTCCAGGTGATGCAGCGTGGTCGACGAGGCGAAGTGTTTGAGAAGGAAGAGGCAAAATGATGGCGCTGAATGTTTGTTAGTGGTTATTGAATGAGTTGCGAAATCCATAATGTTGTCACGTTGAAAACGCATTTACCAGCTTTGTAAGCCACGTAGGCTGCGTATGCGGCCACGAATAGTGGCGGCGTCCACGACGCAGCTGCCACCAGCTTGCACCGTCTTACAGTAACCCAACCGCGAAAATGTAGTGGCCAACCAACCAGTAACAGCTTCTGAATCTGTAACAAGATTTTGGACTGATTCGATGCATTACAGATTAAGTTGTGCTTGATATGATACTACAAGTGAAAACAGTACTGGGGTCATGCGTTTCCTAGCAATTCCATTTGGTTTTAATTTCTACCATTTCTGAGCGTATGACCAGTGGAATTACTGGCGACTAGTGAATCACTAGAAGTCTACGGCATTTGGCTCACCGCAAGACAAATGTAGGCTGTTGCAACGGCATTGTAGACGAACACATTCACCAGTAGATCGGCCGAAAGGAGCCACAGGAAACACTGGTGCGGAAACTGGATCATACCAAAGATCGACATTCCCAATGTGGCGAGTGAGGCAATGAGATCCGCAAAAGTGCGACTCATGATGAAGATGTAGAGTCGCGAAGACAGTCGTCTAAAAGTGGAGTGG
Organism: Linhomoeus sp. GSCO2_2; assembly: GCA_030248115.1. Classification (NCBI taxonomy): domain Eukaryota; kingdom Metazoa; phylum Nematoda; class Chromadorea; order Monhysterida; family Linhomoeidae; genus Linhomoeus; species Linhomoeus sp. GSCO2_2. The sequence continues at coordinate 18,305 of JASAMZ010006841.1, read as the reverse complement.
AGTGGGAGTGGGGTGGAGTGGAGCATGCAGTGGAGTGAGTGGAGTGCTGCGGGAGTGGGGCAGGAGTCTAGTGGATGGAGTGTCGAATGGAGTGGAAGGAATGTGGAGTAGAATGGGGTGGAGTGGATTGGAAGGCATGTGGAGTGGAGTGGCGGGAGTGTGGAACGGGAATGGAGGGGAGGAGAGTAGATGGTGAGGTCTGAGAGTAGATGGAGTGTAGAGTGGAATGAGAGTGGGGGTGGAGTCAAATAGGGAGCGGAGTGGCGTGGAGTGAAGTGGAATGGAGTGGAGTGGAGTGAGCTGGCGTAGAGTGGAGTGGTAATGGAGTGCAGTGAGTGGTAATGGAGTGAAGTGGAGTGGAGTGGAGTTAGGAGTGGAGTGAGGTGAGGTGAGGTGAGGTGGAGTGAAGTGGAGTGGATTGACGTGGAGCTCAATGAAGTGAACTTTTTGCAACCTCTGTCTCAATCCTGAGATCGAGGCGCAAAGCACCGCAGAGACAGCAGTCAAGGTCAACACAGCCACAGGCAGCGCCGCCACAAAATATAACCAGTAGAAGAACTCAGGAACGTCACTAATATGGCTGTGGTGAATGGTTGCGGATCCTCCTTCTGCAATATACTGTCTCAGACCACAGGAGCAGTTGGTGTCGACTTGAGGTGCCATTTTAGGATGTGATATCACTCTGAAGTCTGAATATGTAGGTACTGATTCAACACATACACTGACACTGGATGTCAAAGGCTTCAACAGAGACGAAGAAAATAGAAACTCCCCTGAAGCCTGCAATAATTTTGCTAATTGATGTGAGCGCGTGATCAACAAGCGGCTTAGTGTGTATGTAGCTTCTAATCGCGGTTCGCCAAGCGGATAACATGATGCTTTAGAAGCCTGGTTGGGTTGTCGAGCTCGGATAACAGGAACTAGAATACCCTCTAAATAACAGCTCGCGTGCGTGACGTGCGTCTAGACTCCATCACGTATTTCCTCGATATGATATTCAGACAATACTTTCTCTCACGCAGACGCTCTTTGGCTCCAATTGATCGGTCAGCAACATTCAGTGCAAATAACTTCACCCCACTCCCACTACCGCTCCACGCCACCCAAGTTTACTCCACTCAACTCTCCCTCTGCACTGAGGCTCTCTGAACTCTCTCAACTCTGCACTGCACTTCCCCTCTATTTCACCCCCCCCCCCCCCACCCCATCCCCAACCCCCCCTACTACTACTACAATGGAATCCATCTCACTCTAACTACTCTACAATTCATCTACTCTTCTCCACTCCACTTTCCTCCCCATTTCCTCCAAACACTACCGGGACACTAAACGCACTGCAAAGCTTCACGAATTCAGAAACAGCCTCCTTTCAACTGAAGTTCTTGTGTGTACCTACGCGACTAGTGCGCACCTATTGATAGGGCTCAGTCCTCAAGAGTGAGGAGGGTAAAGCAGGCAAAGCCGAAGCAAATGACTGCCTAACTAGACCGGCCGAAGGGCGCAGGGATTTGTTGGGTTGACGAAAGGTGGCAGGGATGGAAAAATTGATTTAGCTAATAGAGGCGCGAAGAAAAAAACCTCTTGGAAAAAAATTGGGTGGGCAGGAAGGTGCAGGGCACACGATGGTACCTAACTTCATAGGTGGTCAATGCCTAACTCCTTATTCCAAATCCGCTGTCGTTTTCGTCCCAAGCGGAGTCTACAGTAATCCGATGTTGAGACTTTGCCAAAGCGACACCACTTTGGCTTAATGAGTTGTGGATTTCGTATGCATACTTTCACAAACCGTCATTGTTTGACAGGGTAGCATTTCTTTCGAATATCACTTAGCGAATCTTGTGATCGACAGCGAACAATCCCTAGCCTAAGACACAGTGAGACTCGGCCAACGTCATTCTAGCGGCCACAAATCGTGACTTCGCTTGGCAGGAGTAAATTTCTACGTCTCAGCACTTGGCTATAGCTGCAATACATGCCTAAAACAATCGTTCCAACGACAGCGAAGTATAGCATCTAATTCGCGCCAAATCAGTGCAGATTCAAAATTTCAAAAGTTCAAATTTTCGACGCGTCCAAATGGCCGTGTTCTTGCTGGAACTCTCGCCAGGAAGCCCCTCCAGTCTCGCCCTTCCTCAGCTTGATGAGAATGTAGCCAGACCTGTCGCGACCCGACTGGCCAGCCTGATGTGGAAGTGTGAGGCTTACTTAGGTCGTGAGACAATTGTGAACATTGTTGAAGATAAGTTAAAGGTGAGATCAAGACAAAACAATGACAAATGCAGTAGCACTCAAAACATCCACAACTTGCCGCTGTGTCTCAGCCATTAAATTGAGTACATTGGCAGTTGTGTGTAGTGTACATCTCCAAAACGACCAAGCGCAGAATAGTGTTAGTGTATTGTATTATTATTAGTGATGGCAATTTCCAAAATTTGGAAACTGGGTAAGTACAGGTAAGTATACCCAGTTTTCGGCAAAACTGGGTAGGTACAGGTGAATTTACCCAGTTTTCGGTGAAACTGGGTAAGTACAGCCAATTAAACTGGGTAAACTGGGTAACTAGGGTGGACAATTTTGAAAAAACAGTGCTTCTGATTTAGCGCATCAATGCATCAAAATACTGCATCAACAGACCTCTGGCGCAATTGTGACAAAAAGGTCAGTATTCGCTGGTATTAGGTGCCTAGTACGGGACCACAAAATGTATGAAGCCTAACCCCACCGAGGCACTGTGAACTGTGAACCATCTCTTCTGAGATCAGACCAACAGAGGTCTAGCAGAATGCAGACCTGAATGGCCTTGCTTGTAGAGCATTCACTGTGCTGTGACATTTCGCTCCAAAATAACATTTTCCGCTTCATACTATTGCTACTCTCTGAATGAGGCACGTATCTCACCGCCAGTCTCTGCGCATTCGCTGACTTCTACATAAACAGCTGCTACATAACGTTTTGTGCTGGGCACTGCATGCCACGTTAGACAACACCGCCTCATAAATGGATAATAGACAAATTCATCAGTGGTAGGATTGCAAAATACGGTTTACCCAGTTTCTTACCCAGTTTATTAACTGGGTAAAAACTGGGCAAGTAAAACTGAGTACCCAGTTTTCTAGCCGAAACTGCTTAGGTACGCAGCAAAACAACTGGGTAAAAGTAAAACTGGGTAAAACTGGGTACGCTGAAATGAAACTGGGTAGGTAAAAACTGGGTATACCCAGTTAAAATAAACTGGGTAAAACTGGGTAAGTACTTACCCAGTTTTCGGTTGCCATCACTAATTATTATATTGTCTTGTATTGGACTATTCTGTAAAATACTGCACGTTACTGTATTACTCTACTGTACTCTACTTTGCTGTAGTGTAATGTACTGTGCTGTTTTCTGCGGACTGTAATACACTGCACTGTACTGTACTGTAAAAGTACTGTACTGTAAAGGTTCTGTCTGTACTTTTCTACATAGGTACATATTGTAACGCTGACAACTCCTAAAGCTCTCTTGCTTGGCACTCTTTCATAGCGTTGCTCACATTTCATTACTAGAGTAACTCCAGTAAAGAACGATACTACCCAATCACACTACTTGACTATAACACTCACATCAAACTTCACTCCACTCGGGTCTACCGGGGAGGGGAACTGCCTGCAGTGGAACTCATGCACTTCCTCAACCGTCTCCTTCCCACTCAGGCCACCACTCGCAGCAGCCTGCTCCCCAGTCCCCTTGGGTCTCTTCCTCCTCCTCTCCCGGCTGACCCGGAACTTCATCCGGAGGGAGTTGACCCCGAGGTCGAACTGGTCGAAGTGGACGTTGGTGCAGAGGGCCCCGGGGTCTGCTGGCTTGCCCAGCTGGGCGAACCATTTGCCTGGCTGGCCCTTGGCCTTTAGGCTGCCCACCTTGAAACAGAGCTCCACCTCGGAGGAGCTCTCCTCGGAGATGCTGAGGGCAATGGCTGGAAAAGAGGAAAATTGACACCTTTCATGGAAAGAGGTCCTCCAGAGTGGACTGTGTTGTACAAATCATAGGTGCAGGTGGGGGGGGGGGGGGGGGGGGGGGGGGGGAACCCCCCCCCCCCCCCTCTGGCCCTGGCCTCTAGTGAACTTTTCACTGATACTCCCCCCCCTGGCATCCGAAGTTCAGAAAAAAATCCGGAAATTTCATAACTGTTAAAGTAACTCACCTCCCATATATGGGCGGGCCAACTCACCGTGAGTTGCGGTGAGTTGCGGTGAGTTGGGTGCTTTTTGGACTACTCTTGAACATTTTTTGGCCAAAAATCTCGTTTTGACTAGTCCGTTCAGTGATCGGCTTGCCATTTGGTTTAGTCTGTCTGCGCGACTGTGCCATATGGACTAATCCGCTACCTGTTTTTCACCAGTCGAAATGCAATTTTTGGGGTCCGTCGCAAACTTCAATGGACACAACAACGAATTTGACGGACTAGTTCGCTCAAAACAGAGTAAGTGTCCAGATGTTACACACAATACCCTCCACACAGATATCACCAAATGGAGAAACGTGAGCACCATGTAGGTGTTGACGGACTAGTTCACCAAAAATTGATGGACTAGTTCGCCAAAATTGACGAACTAGTTCGTCAATTTCACATGGACAGGTAATTTTGCCACTTCAGGTGGCAATTTGGAGTGCTCCAAAAGGGGACACCAAAAATTAGAAAAATCGAACTAGTCCAAAATACATTTAGACTAGTCCATTTTTTGACGGACTAGTCAAAATGGTCAAAACTAGTCCGTTTTGCACCAACTCACCGCAACTCACCGCAACTCACGGTGAGTTGGGCAATTCGGTGAGTTACTTTAACAGATAAATTTTCTTGCATTTTTGGCAGTTTTTGGTCCTATTTTGTCCAAATTTTCGCCTGCGGCGTTATGTTTCGTCCATTTATGCACAAATTAGCGTGTTTTTGACCAAATTAAGGCGATTTTTAGCGTATTTTTGGCCATTCTAAAAAGCTGTTCACTGGTCACGGGACCCCCCCCCCCCCCACTCAAAAATTTTCCTTAACTAGAACCCCCCCCCCTGGCCTCCAGGTGACCTGCACCTATGGTACAAATCGAACCAAAAGGTGCTAAGATAGCAAAACTCACTTTGGGAGCCATGAGGCCGACCTCCACCACTGCTGCTGCTGCTTTCCGAGCTCTTCCTCTCCTTAGACTCAGCCATGGCTTCTGGACTTGCGATGGGCAAATTTGCAACAGGAATGGATCCTCTCTATGAAGTGTGGCCTAGGAATGACTAAGCTTCTTGTGTGGCAGATGGAAGAGCTACCACTCTGCCATACAGGCAGCAAAGGAAGGATACACAGAGGTGCTAAAAGAGCAGAACAAATAGTGGCTGTTTAGACTGGCATTTAACTGCTCTTTTCCGGTCAGCCCGCGCGTATAGTACGAATCGCAAGCGACAACGAGTGTGTCAGCGTGTACGCAAGGCTTCTTTGGCCCTCGCAACTATTCGTCCTTGCTTTGGGGCCTCATATAGAGAGAAAGATTAACTCTTTTGATTCTGCAGTCATTAACAATCATTAACACTTTAGCCCTCGTTTATTCATTCACAACAATTTAGTGACTGCTGGAGCTTGCTTAGAAGCGCATGTCTGTACTAGTGGTGCATCGAAAAATCTAGGGTTCGAGCTGTTACAGTTTGGTAGCAAAGTGTTAAGCAAGCAGAACCATTCCAGTTTGTGTTCATGATGAGCGCTCACAGTTACGGTACTCCATAGCGCCCGCCATATTAGCGATGCGTAAAATATACGAAACGCTCTTTTGGTTTGAAAAGATGCACCGTTATATAGACGTCGTCACGTCACAATGAAGATTGAAGGGGCCCATTTCGCGACTGCATCACGTTTTATATCGTCCTTGAAACAGTACTATTTGGCGGTTGTTTGAGTTTGACCAAACTTTTGGGTATTCTCCGCAGTCCTTTCACAGACATATCGAAACCATGGAAGAAATCCCATCGAGTTCCACGAAATCCGTGCAAGAAAACTCGCCTAATTCTGACATCACCGCAACTATCGACGCTTCCGCAGTCGCCAGCGCAGTCTGGGAGTTGGACAGGCTGAAACTCGAGTGTCCCAAGGTGAAATGGGTGGTTCAGGAGAAAGGATTCAGGCCGAAGAGGGAGAGGAAGAAGGCGGTCAGATTTGGAATGGGTGAGTGATGGGTCAGGGTGTGGTGTTGATTGACTTGATTCGATGAGTGAGAAGAAGTGAATTGGGCCAGGGGGTCATTGGGGTTTGGGGAGGGAGGGGGTGTCTCTCCGGAATCCGTTTCCTGATCGGCTCCGTTTCCTTGAGGTCGGGGGGGGGGGGGGGGGGGTGCAGTGACAAAGCTAGCAAACAGTCTCCTTCTCAAGATGACAACGACGCGAAGACCGAGAAAGACGACTCCAACGAAAAGCCGGAGAAACCCTTCCGGAGCTCCGGAGTCGAAAAATCCCGGAAGTCACAAAAGCCACTCTCCAAGAAGCTATCAAAGAAGTACTCAAAGAAGAAGCACTCCAAGAGGAGGAGTCGCTCTCCCTCCACATCTGAGAGTCAGAGCAATGGCTCCTTGAAGCAGGAGCGACACTCCATTGAAGAAGGGGAAGAGATGGCGTTCCACAGGGGAGACGGCTCACTGGAGGTGGTACAAGCCAGAGGTCGCAAGTCCAAGAAAGTCGTAGACCTGTGCGACTGTCTGGACCACAAGTGCCCGGGGTGTCACTTCCCGTGCGAAAAGTAAGCGGTTGTGTCGTTTACCTCCGCAGCCGCGCGATAGCCTGGGAGGGCTCGATTGTGCGCGTGCGCGCGTGCGTGCGCGCGTGCGTGCGTGCGTACGTGCGTGCGTACGTGCGCGTGCGTACGTGCGCGTGCGTACGTGCGTGCGTGCGTGCGTGCGTGCGTGCGTGCGTGCGTGCGTGCGTGCGTGCGTGCGTGCGTGCGTGCGTGCGTGCGTGCGTGCGTGCGTGCGTGCGTGCGTGCGTGCGTGCGTGCGTGCGTGCGTGCGTGCGTGCGTGCGTGTGTCTTGCGTGCTTGCGTGCTGTAGTAGGCCCAAGATTGGCATCCAATGTTCGGCACTTGACGCAACTCCTAGCTGAATAATCTGAAGTATAGCGCCTGTCGTTTCAGTTGCGGCTCTCAGAAGTGCTCCTCCAATTGTCGTCGCAACCGAGGCTTCTACTTCACTCGAGTGACAACTCAGGGTTACCCAGAGTGGAACAGAGATAATCCCTTGATAGACAAGGCTAAGGATTGAGTCCATGAGTAGCATCGCTAAACACGAATAGTTCATACTTCGAGTTATGACAATGCGGGTTGTTTAGGTTGAGTCTCTATCTACGCTTCCTCATGACAATGCGGGTTGTTTGTTTAGGTTGAGTCTCTATCTACGCTTGTTATCAGTGAACTGAGGTTCCTTGTGTTGGGACAGTCTATGGTCTGCTATGCCTGTCGAGCTCCCTGCAACTGTCTTTAAAATAATTGATTTTATGTGTCTTCGTTACGCTGTTTTATTGCTTTGCTCTTTTGGAGTACGTGAGCAATAGAAGCAATGACAACCTTCTTCTTTGAAACTTTCTTCTTTGAATACTAGCTAGCCAGCCATACATACAATTGACTTGGACAAAATATCAGACCATCAGAGGAGTGAACGTACAGTCACAAATCCTTGTCCAGTAGGTGTTTCAGGCAGCGATAAGCGGCGAACCAAAACAGGATTTTCACCAAGATGGTCACAACGATCGCGGGGGCCATGAGTTGGCTGGGATCTATGGCGTAATTGGTGTCGTCAAGACGCAGAGCCAGCAGCTTGTAGTAGATCTGAAGTTACTCGTCGTCGTCGTCGTCGTCGTCGTCGTCGTCGTCGTCGTCGTCGTCGTCGTCGTCGTCGTCGTCGTCGTCGTCGTCGTCGTCGTCGTCGTCGTCGTCGTCGTCTTCGTCGTCGTCGTCGTCGTCGTCGTCGTCGTCGTCGTCGTCGTCGTCGTCGTCGTCGTCGTTGTCGTGCGATCATAAGGCTCACCTCCAAGACACGAACCACCAGAGAAAAAAATTGTAGTGCCATGTATGGCAGAAGCAATATGCTCTTGCCAAGTACAGCGCCGACACTCAGAGAAATAATCGTTAGCAAAGAAGCCGCGTTTAGTGTCGGCATTATCACTGGAATGGAGTATTATGTGGCGCGTTGCATTATGATACGCCGTTTTGTAATGTATTGTGTTGCAGCATTGTGTTGCACCCTTGATCCAAAAGACCGTGTCTTTTCCAAACTTCGATTCCTTGACGAAATATTCGAATCCATCCCAAAACCACCACACGTGAAAACCCCACCAGACGATTTGGATTATACCCGAAATTGTGGTAGCCACGCGAATTGGCATGAAGCAACATGTGCGTTCACTCGAGCAATAGTTCGGAAGACACTGCAATTGGATAACCCTGGTGCGATTTGACAACGACGACGACGACGACGACGACGACGACGACGACGACGACGACGACGACGACGACGACGACGACGACGACGACGACGACGACGACGACGACGACGACGACGACGACGACGACGACGACGACGACGACGACGACGACGACGACGACGACGACGACGACGACGACGACGACGACGACGACGAACAACAACAACAACAACAACAACAACAACAAATACAACTACAACGACGACGACGACGACGACGACGACGACGACGACGACGACGACGACGACGACGACGACGACGACGACGACGACGACGACTAAGACGACGACGACGACGACGACGACGACGACGACGACGACGACGACGACGACGACGACGACGACGACGACGACGACGACGACGACGACGACGACGACGACGACGACGACGACGACGACGACGACGACGACGACGACGACGACGACGACGACGACGACGGCGAGGACTCACTGTTCGTTGCTTGCCACCTTTCTGCATCATCGCTCGTTTGACAACAACAGTGGCAATTGCTGGCGCTTGCGTCGTCATATTCAAAGTTACCGGCTAATATGTATTCTGGGAGGTTGGAACAAACACAGAATTCGCCACTTTGCGGAAGGTGCAAAGCGAAGTCACACGTCGAAATCAAATCAGCCTTCCCTGCAGCCCGCGAACAAAAGGGCCGTAAAAACGAAATTCGCTCGCGGGCACACACATGTACGGTTGTAAAACGCTATGTTACAACGCGGCAATGTTCCTCCGCGGTCGAGCGAAGAGCTTTTGAAAGAATACGTCAGTACATTCGAAATTGAGATGGCTAGGAAGGAGCTCTAATTAGTGTAGTTGTAGTAATGCCTTAGAGCATCGGCAAATTTGAACAAGGTGTACGTGCAGGAGCCCCTGCATCGAAGCACTCCGACCCGAATGGGAGAAAACAGACCTCCTTTGCTGTGACGACACACGAGTTTCAGTTTCAGTAACTGATGCTGAGTTTCAGTTACTGAAAGTCCAGATTGTCACAACAAATTGTACAAACCGTGCACACATGTTAACATCTTGGAAATCTATGAGTAATCTTTGATCAGTTGTTTGCTTCGTTGATGATCCTTTTGCAAATACTGCAGCTTGCGCTTGCGATCATAATACTTGACGATTTGCTTAGTGTCTCATAACACAACGTCAGTTTTCCGCCAAACTCCCAGTTTCTATCCAATCCATCACTCAATACCACCACTCCGCCGCGAAGAACAGAATCACGCAGACTGCAATACTGGAGAGGTAGAAGCTGAGGGAGGCCCTCTCCAATCTTCCAATGAGTCTGTCCCAATGTCTGGGCAGAGTGCCGCGCGAGTAGTTCTGCCTCCTGCTCTCAAGACTCTCTTCTAAGAGTTTTCCCACTCGCGAGAGTTCGGCTCCCAGGCGCTCCCTGGTCAGGGCGAGCTCGACGCCCACGGCGCCCGCGCCGGGCGTAGCGCCGAAGGCGCCGCCGCCCTCGGGCCTCCGGGGAGAGGAGGCGAGCGACTTGGGCTGCCGGGAGAAGGAGGCGCTGGTGGAGAAGGGTCGGTGGATGGTGGCGTTGTTTCGCAGCTGCCCGTTGGAGGGACTGAAGTCCAGAGGGAGGCGCGCGTCCTGAAGGGAGAATATCGAAGGAATGAATGAACAAGGGTCATAATTCACGTGCACATTTGCCCCTAGCGTCAAACTCCACAGCTCGTGAGTTTCGAGCAATTCCCCCCCCCCCTTCTGAGGGAGTCAGACACGCACTAGGCCAGTTGACGTTTACACAAGTACTTGCAATTCCACTCAGAAGTCAAATTTGACATTTACTCACATTCACCTTGCAGTAAACCGAGTGACAAAATGAAATGCACCAACTTTGGCAGAGTTTGGTGTAGTGCTATAGAGCTATGTACACAGGCTTCATTTCTAATGGCGCATGTTGCTTTGACATGGTACCTCAACCGGCGTGGTGTCCACTTGATTCAAATAGAGCGCGTCCCCACTCTCTGTCATTCTGAGGTCCGTCGATTCCGTTGTGGATCGCTTCGGTTTCAGAACCATCCTCCTATTCTGTCGTGATGGCCTTTTCACTGTACTGCTGAAACAAAGTGCAATGTACATAGGACTAGCCGTGGACTAGCCGCAATTAGTCAATCCGGCAAATCCCAAACAACAGTAATTCCCCACCCATGGGACCATGAAGGCAGGATGGACCAGTCCTTGGTCAGCCAGCGCAGACACAGTGGCACATATTCAATGGAAGGGTGGTCGTACCCGTATCTTTCCAGTAGAACAAACAGCGAGGATGTGCATGTGCACACCGACATGAGCAAGATCAGGGTGATGTAGAAGACTCCTGGAATGCATTGGCGCCTACCATAAATCCTTCAATAACCTACCCTGCCCCTCCCCACACACCAATATGCAACAAGTGGTCTCTTCAATAAGCTCTTAGCAACCCTATTGTCTGCCTACCTACACACATCTGAACTTGAGTGCTTCTGCAGCACATCACTGAGAAGAGTGTACCAAACTGCAATTGGCTTTTTAAATGCATTCTCGCCCTTGCTTTTCCTCATATTGCAGGTTTTGTTAACCAATGAAACTATCTACTAGCTTTGCAGGCCGCCAACAAGCTGTTTTAAAAAAGTTGAGTTGTTTTATTAATACAGAGTGGTTTGTGAGTGTTTTAAAGTGGAAGAGTAAAAGAGTGGATACTTTTGTAAAGTATTTCGAAGCCTTTCCGATATGACGCGCGCCCGCCCGCACTCCACTATTCATGCGCTACTTCTGACACACTCCTTTCTGAGGGATTCTTGCAAGGCAACATTGGGATCGCCCGGGATTAATTCTTTGAGCAAGGCACACGCATTTCTGAGCGGTTGTTGCAAGGCAACATTGGGATCGCCCGGGATTAATTTTTTAAGCAGACAAAGTTGTTCGTACGACAAGAGTTTAAAAAAAACAAAAGTATTTCTTTAGTAATGACCGCTCAACAACTGTCTCAACGTAAGCTCTCAAACGGTCGAACGAATGCCGCTCTACGACGGAAGACGACCGAGTTAGAGAAGTTTTGCGTTTTGAACCGTTGGGTTACTGTAACTCGCAATATTCAAACTTTTGAGTTTTGACCAATAGAAGAACAAATGATCGGTGAGTCAAGAACTATCCAACCAACCCAAGATCGTCTCCCTACGACGCACGCTGAGCGAGTTAGAGCGATTTCTCTGTTAAAAACGCGAGAATGCCGCTTTTCGTGTTGCGTGTTTGCGTAATTAACAAATTTTTTACGCCAAGTGAAAGAGCACGTCGAGACCTTTTAGTTGACCTATCGCACGCCGCTCTACGACGTAAGACGAGCGTGTTAGAGCCGTTTTGCGTTTTGGACACTCGGGTTAGTCTAGCGCGCGCAATTCAAACTTTTGAATTTTGAGTTCTCTTAACGAAATTATCAGTGTGCCGAAACCTATTCAACGAATTCAAGATCGTCTCTCTATGACGGAAGACGAGCGAGTTAGATGTTTCCCGTTTTAAACCTTTGGGTTACTGTAGCTCCCGAAATTCAAACTTTTGAGTTTCGACCAATAGAAGAACAAATGATCAGTGGGTCGAGAGCTATCCAACCAACCAAAGATCGTCTCCCTACGACGCACGCTGAGCGAGTTAGAGCGATTTCTGCGTTAAAAACGCGAGAATGTCGCTTTTCGTGTTGCGTGTTTGCGTAATTAAGAAAATTTGTAATGTCAAACGAAAGAGCACGTCGAGACCTTTTAGTTGAGCTATCGCACGCCGCTCTACGACGTAAGACGAGCGAGTTAGAGCCGTCTTCCTTTTAGACCTTCGGGTTACTGTAGCGCGCGCAATTCAAACTTTTGAATTTCGAAGTCTCTTAGCAACATTACCAGTGAGTCGAGACCTATCCGTAAGGCCCAAGATCTCCTTCCTACGACTTACCAACGCCGAGATCTGAGAGCGTGACGGACGGACGAACGCACGCACGCACGCACGCACGCACGCACGCACGAAAAGCTCTCGTAGGGGTTCGCCCGGCTGAGGCCGGGCGAAAAAAGCCCCCTCCTTCTCTCCAGTAATCGCCTCTACTATAGAGTTAGTTAAAATAGTAAACTACCAGAACGTTCATTGAACGTCCTACATCATTCATCCACTCACCCATCCACTCACCCACCCAAGAGTGGCACACTGCTGAAGGCGCCCCTCTTTCCTTCCTCTGCCTTCAAGGCGAATATCGGCATCTCGTCCACCAGCATCAGCAGCATCACTGACATGGACAACAAAGTCATGATGCCGAGACGGAATTTGGTCTCGCGACGAAGGGTGGAACTGCCGGGCGCGTGGAAGCCTATGGCCGCCACGATGCTGACCTGAAAAGACGTTAATCGTACGCTACGGACACGCCCCCAGCGGGACACACCATGCTAAGCTACAATATACGCCGCAGCGCAGCACACCATGCTAAGTTACTACGGCACGCCACGCCACACCACGCCACATCACCACGCCGCGCCACGTAACGTCACGCAACGATACGCCACGCCGCGATATGCCACACCACATCACGCCAATCACCACACCTCGTTACCACGCCACATCACCACGCCACATCACTACGCCACGCCATCCATCGTCACGCAACGCTACGCCAAGCTACGCTACACCACGCCATGCCACGTCCCGCATGGCGAAGCCAGACTACTGTATGTCACGCCACGACACTCACAACACGCAACGCCACTCCACATTCAGTCCTTCACGTTACATGCACTAACCACGCCAACAAGGTCTCTAGCTACAACCTCTCTCTCACCAGCGCGATGGGAATGACCAGGTTGAAGATGTAGTAGAAGGGCTGGCGGGCGATGTCCAGCGTCATGATGACCATAGAGTAGGCCTCTTTCAACTCCTGCACCGTATAGTTGGCCAGGTCTTTTCTGAGGCTGGCGTTCTTCAGCAGCCACTCCTGGTTGTCGTAGAAGTCGTTGAGGAAGATGCGCTCGTTGTCCACGAAGAACTCCACGCTCTGCATCTTGTAGCTCCAGGAGCCGAACTGGGATGATGTTGGGAATTGGTGAATTTTGTTGGATTTGTTGGTTATTTCATTGACACGACCTTTCATTATGTCAAGCCCCATTCTATTGGGTCGCTTATTGGAGGGGGGCCACTTATTGGAGTTTTGGACTAATTAAGTATTGTGCAGGCAGAGTGCTAAGTAAAGGATTCCGTACTATCAACCCTTCAAACATGACTGTCTATAACACACTTTGCAAGTGTTACGGTATCAAAACATCCCACAAATCTTCAATACAAAATTTTCCTCAATTACCGCCAATTTCAGTAGACTCTGTGAATTGTTTGATTGGAGAATTATTTCATGTTGCTTCAAGTTCCTATCACAAATCCCAGTCTTATCTTGGACACAAGTTCCTATGAGTCCTATAAATCCTTACCAGAAACTTGCAACTCTGTTTGTCGAACGGGAAATACTTCACGTTGATTTGGCACAGAGCTCTCGCGGTAAATGGCATGAAGAATCGAACACGACCGCTTTCGTTGACTTGAACCATGGTTTCCTTTTGATACATACTGGTGCTGCCGCTTATGCTGAAGTAGAATTGGTGCAACGCAATGTGGTGTTGTAGTTAGGCTTGTAGTCTAGTGTAGTGCAGTGTAGTGTAGTATAGCATAGTGCAGTGCTGTGTGGTGTAGTGTATAGTGTAGTGTAGTGTAGTGTAGTGTAGTGTAGTGTAGTGTAGTGTAGTGTAGTGTAGTGTAGTGTAGTGTAGTGTAGTGTAGTGTAGTGTAGTGTAGTGTAGTGTAGTGTAGTGTAGTGTAGTGTAGTGTAGTGTAGTGTAGTGTAGTGTAGCGTGGCGTAGCGTAGCGTAGTGCAGCATAGTGTAGTGTAGTGTGGTGCAGGGTAATGTAATGTAGTGTAGTGTAGTGTAGTGTAGTGTAGTGTAGTGTAGTGTAGTGTAGTGTAGTGTCGTGTTGTGTAGTGTAGTGTAGTGTAGTGTGGTGTTGTGTAGCGCAGTGTAGTGTAGTGTAGTGTAGCATAGCGTAGCGTAGCGTAGCGTAGCATAGCGTAGCGTAGCGTAGCGTAGCGTAGCGTAGCATAGCGTAGCGTAGCATAGCATAGCGCAGCATAGTGTAGTGTAGTGTAGTGCAGCGCAGTGTAGTGTAGTGTAGTGTAGTGTAGTGTAGTGTAGTGTAGTGTAGTGTAGTGTAGTGTAGCGTAGTGTAGCGTAGCATGGCGTAGCGTAGCGTAGCGTAGCATAGCGTGGCGTAGCGCAGCATAGTGTAGTGTAGTGTAGTGTAGTGTAGCGTAGTGTAGCGTAGCGTAGCGTAGTGTAGTGTAGTGTAGCATAGCGTAGCGTAGCATAGTGTAGTGTAGCGTAGCATAGTGTAGCGCAGCATAGTGTAGTGTAGTGTAGTGCAGTGCAGTGTAGTGTAGTGTAGTGTAGTGTAGTGTAGTGTAGTGTAGTGTAGTGTAGTGTAGTGTAGTGTAGTGTAGTGTAGTGTAGTGTAGCGTGGCGTAGCGTAGCGTAGCGCAGCATAGTGTAGTGTAGTGTAGTGCAGGGTAATGTAATGTAGTGTAGTGTAGTGTAGTGTAGTGTAGTGTCGTGCTGTGTTGTGTAGTGTAGTGTAGTGTAGTGTGGTGTTGTGTTGTGTAGCGCAGTGTAGTGTAGTGTAGTGTAGTGTAGTGTAGTGTAGTGTAGCGTAGCGTAGCGTAGCATAGCGTAGCGTAGCGTAGCGTAGCGTAGCATAGCGTAGCGTAGCGCAGCATAGTGTAGTGTAGTGTAGTGTAGTGTAGTGTAGCATAGTGTAGCGTAGCGTAGCGTAGCGTAGCGTAGCGTAGTGTAGTGTAGCGTAGCATAGTGTAGTGTAGCGTAGCGTAGCGTAGCGTAGCGTAGCGCAGCATAGTGTAGTGTAGTGCAGTGCAGTGTAGTGTAGTGTAGTGTAGTGTAGTGTAGTGTAGTGTAGTGTAGCGTAGCGTAGTGTAGTGTAGTGTAGTGTAGTGTAGTGTAGTGTAGTGTTGTGTAGTTTAGTGTAGTGTAGTGTAGCGTGGCGTAGTGTAGTATAGAGTGGTGTGGTGTAGTGTATGTAGTAAAGTACCTGTGATACAGATAGAGTTCCGGCACCCAGACTCGCTTAGAAGGTAGGTATGTCTCCGTAACGCCACCAAAATCAGCCGGTTTCCATGCAAGAGACCGGTCTTCCCACCACTGAATGAGAAAACACTTTTCAACAACCAAGTTCTTGCTTGACTGAGTCAAAAGACCACAAACCAGGTCAAAATAGGCAGAAATTGTCGCCAAGTTGTTGCGCTGATCCTGAATATAGCAATTCTCAAACTGTACGTTTATGTGTAACGTCGATTACGACAGCCATGCGTACCACATCCGCGATTTGGTACAGCGCCCCCTGTAGGTAGACATTGACGCATTCAGATGGGTGGAGCACAGGCCTGCGGCCTGCTTCGGCTCTGCTCAGAAGGTAGTTTGTCAGCTCAGTGTTGACATCTGTAACAAAACATTGATTTCGGTTCGTCGTCGTCGTCGTCGCCGCCGTCGCCGTCGTCGTCGTCGCCGCCGTCGTCGTCGTCGTCATCGTCGTCGTCGTCGTCGTCGTCGTCGTCGTCGTCGTCGTCGTCGCCGTCGTCGTCGTCGCCGTCGTCGTCGTCACACACCTTGCAGTCCTCCAATCGTCGTCTTCTCCTCCTTCGCCGCCATCGTCGTCGTCGCGAGTTGCAGAAGCAGCGTCGCCCCAAACAACGTCATTACCGTAATCTCGCTCGCTCGCTTCGTTTCTCCAACTGTAACTGAATTCGAAGCTCTGTCGTCGCCATACGTAGGTAGTCCGGCCGCTGAAAAACTCTGCAAAGGACACTTTTCAGCGCTATGTGCTAATTTGAGCGGAAGGCCCGCGCAGTCATTAGGGCTACTCCCCCATCAAGGACAGACTTCGGGGCCGAATTTGAGCTCTTTCCCTCGCGGCAGGTGGTCAAATTTGCTTTTTTCGCCGCGCCCCCAAACCCTGCGGCGAAAATTGAGCCGCTAAGCCCCCCGTTGGATTAGAAGAATGGAACAGCTTGGATGACAGAGAGCGCGAAGCATAGTCTGTGATTTCAGGCGCGACACACTTACGTAGATACGAGCCTACGCACTTCACGGCAAAACAAGACCACGCTAGGCAAACAGAGAGGCGCCAAAAGTTGAAGTTCATCAGAATTTCAAACTTTTGCGTGCAAATTCACGTGCGCGCCGCTACCCGATTTGACTTTCAAATGTCAGTTGCTGTGCACACACTACGTCGAAATCGCCATAGATTAGCCAAATATGGCGCACCTTACACGTCATCAGCACGAACTTTCTTACTAGATCTCCTACGAGTGCAAACCATTCGATAATCTCTGTTTTACAGTGGCTAACAAACACCAAAACTTGACAATCACGTCGAACCACCACATTTAGGAAACATCAACTAATCCTGCGATGCTACATGTGTGTGAGCAAGAAGCTAGAAAGGCATAGGTAGTGTCTCCTAAGATGTTTAGCCAGTTGTTCCACCTACATACAATGTCTACCTACGCAATACGCAAAAGCCTTTTCAAAGAAAAGAAAACTCCTGCAGCCTTCTCTTCAGAGGGTGATAAATCGCGAACAAATGGGCTTCGAGACAGTTGGGATGAGTGGCCTGCACTGAACCTGCCTGTTTGGTGTAAAAAGCGAGCCTTAAGAGAAGCAGGGCAAAAGGGGAGTTGCCCACTGGCAGTGTGTAATGTGGAACGGTGTTTGGAGGACTGCGGGGATATATTCCATTTAAGTAGGCTACAACGAAAGAACAGCAAAAGGGCATGATATGTACACCTGATTCCCCTCAGAGAAGAGGTATACGTTGAGACCGTACAGATGTAATGCATAAATTATGTAATTTATTTATTATTAAGTAGGCAAATAAATAAAGCTTCTGTAAGGTCCCATTATTAAGAAATGTGTCTCTAGCTCTGAGACTACCTACCTACAAAGACCTGCCTAATTGGTTTGGTAATTCTTAATCTCCGACGTGCCAAAAGACGTTCCTAATTCAATTGACTTGACGCATAGTTTCAACTCCATTTCAATGGGCTCATAAGGTTAGCAGCCTTCCATATTGGAGGCATAGCTGGCAAAGCAACATCCACAACCTTTCTGAAGCGAACGACCTATGAGCGAACACCAAGTACGCACCAAGAACGCACGGAACAGCGTCCTAAATCAGACCCAAATAAAAAAGCTTGTCAGCGACAGAGCCCTGACTGAGTTTGACAGGACAACGACCAGACGCGCGCATCCCTATTGAATTTCCCCCAGTTGGAAGCGGTGTTTTCAAGTGGTCTGCACTAAGGAAAGGCCGCCCAGTTAGTCTCTGTGTGTGGGTGTATAGGGTTGCAAAGGGCTTAGAAGGCTAGAATGGGGCCCCTGGGAATCTATATTATGGGCAGACCTAAGTGGGAGGCAAGCGTGATTGCTTGACTCGTTTGGGGGCTACTTTGCAAAGTATCCAACAGACCAGTTTCACTGGCGACTTTGACAAGGGAAAGCAGTCACACCACCCTGTTAATTCTTGACTACTGAAAAGACAGCAAAGAAGTGCACCCCCTAAGAGGATGAGCAGGCTTTCAGCTCTACCCATCTACGACTCTACGCATGAACAGTAGCCAAGGCAACAATTTGCATCTCATACAACCCTTCTTCCACACAATACACACATATGAGCCATCAATCTTCCTTGGCAAACAAAGAGGCTTCGCCAACCAAAAGGTAGTCAATTATGTAGAATTGAACCAAGCA
>JASAMZ010006840.1:0-11105 GCA_030248115.1 Linhomoeus sp. GSCO2_2 | reverse complement strand
GGGGGAGGGCGGGGGGGGGGGAATAGGGGCCAAGGGGCGTCGGCTGACCTATTTTCCCTCGCGCAAGCTTGCGCCACCCTCTTGCTCAGCTCAGACAGGCGCATGAGGAGTGAAGACCACAGCGCGGCAGCTCAGCAAATCAAGCTACAGAGGTCTCAAGAGGGGAGGTCAGTATGTCGGGGAAATGGGGCGACGAAAGCGGGCGAGCAAGCAGGAGCAAAGGGTCAATGCTCTGTCCGTTTCCTACGTTGTCTCAACCTTTCAACGTTGTCCATTAATTTGTTGGCAAGTGCCAGCTATGTACATTGCGTCACTCCAGTGGAGAATCACGGTTTCCTCCTGTACATACCTTCGGGATCAGTAAGCATCCTCTGATACCATATTTGACAGAGAATGCACCGCGCTAAACCGAAGCTCTTCTACCTTCTTAGGCGCGTTGTTGAGACATCATACAGCGAGCCAACCTGTGGGATACCTAAGAAAACAACCCTGGCCTTCAAAAGAGGAGTGAAGCTCCCACTCTTTAACAACCACCACAACACAACATATACTGGCATTGGCGAGGTTGCATGGCTGACTCAAGGGTTATGCGCTCGTTCGTCGCGTCGTTGTGGCATGCGCCCGCGCGCTGGGGCTGTCCGAAAATACGAGACTACGCCGCCGCCTGCCGGCTGCGCGCGCCGACCAACTTGTTTGGGACCACTTTTCCTGCCTTTAACCCTTTTGTCATCGTGAAATGCGTAGAATTAGTTGTATAGAGAGTCAGATGATGAATTCAAACTAAAAAGGAAGACACAGCGCAACCCATCGATTCGTTTCACATGCAAGTGGCGACTGGCGAGTGCCAGAATCTGCGTGTATTATGCTTGGTAATGAAAGAGTTAAGGGGCCCTTTCCATCGCCGTGAACTTTCACTTTTCGACCGAGGGGCGCATGAATGATTGCTGGGCCCACTATAGTCTGGGGGGGGGGGGGCTGCCCCCCAAGTCCGGAACTAGTCCCCTTTGTGTGCGAAGACCTTTGTGCCTTATTTGGCGTGCGACAACGCATTCATACAGGTCGTACAGTGGTTGGTGCGCGGCGGCTTTGGATTTCGGTTCTTGAGTCACATGTTCTCTGTGAGATGGAATGCGATAACTGGCGTTCCAAGGATTGTTTTCGTCTCAGAGTTCGCGCCGCGCGAAGCTCTTTCAAAGGGTGTCGCCCGCTGGTGGCACAACTCGACCTTTGTCCTTCCAGAGGCGACCTTTCGACCTTTGCACTTTTCAGAGATAGTACCACAAAGACACGAGAACACACGTAGCGCCTGCACATGACAATAACAACAGCGATTGTGCTTCCATGACACGCAACCAACCGCTAAAAACCTGCTGCCACATTGCATTCCATTAGCAAAAGTATTCACAAATTCATGCCAGGGTTCTGAGCACTCTGGCCGCCACTGGCCACTCTCACAGAGCTCAGTGGCACCAACTGGATCTGCCCGTCTTCCATGCGAATGGGCAAGTAACTGTCAGTGGTGGAGTTCAGGGGACTGAGCACCGGCTGACCCCCACTGGCCCCTGGGATGGCTGGCACCACTGTGAACATCCGGGGCCCTCCAGCGATCACCACTGGCTGCTGTTGACTGGGGCCCTGAAGCTACTTCCCAAATTTCATTTAGTACCGTACTACCTCGAATAAGTGCCCGGGGCACTTATTTTTCGAAGGATCTGTAGAGGGGCCACTTTTATCGAAGGGGGCACTTATTATTTCGAAGACAGTAGAGTTTGACTTCGTTTTGACTGAAAATCTTAGTGTGGTTGCCTGCGTATGGGATGTTTCCGAGGTTCTACCACAGACGAGTGGCTGGATTATAAGTCCAAAAGACATCCAGCATCCAAAAGACATCGACATTATAAGCATCCAAACTATAGGCTTATTAGCACCATTACCCTGCAAAAGCGATGCTTGGTAGGCCGAAGGGGGCACTTATTCGAGGGGGGGGGGGCGCTTATTTTTAAGGACCCACCAAAAAGGGGCGCCGTATTAGGGAGGGGGGGCACTTAAACTATGCAATACGGTACTTAACTTGTGAAACTTAACTTAACTTACTTAACTTGTGACGCCATAGCCACAAAGCAAGAGTTCAGGGACAAAATTCAACGAGAACAATCTTTCTCCCAGCTGTGGATGAAAACGTTGCTTAGGCTTATTATAGGAAACAGTAGAGACGTTGTTTCAGCAGACAGTCTCTTCACTGCTCGTTATTCTCAGTTTCAACACCTCCTCTCCCCCCCCCCCCCCTCTCCCCCTCCCACCTGCTGTTCCATCTCCTCTCCCTCCTCGGGGACCTCCTCCTCCTCCACGCGCTGCATCTCCCCCTCCTCCAGAAGTCCCTCCCCCTCCTCCCCTCCCTCCCTCTTGACTGCCTCTCTGAACTTGGCCAGATAGAGCTTGAGGGGCTCCACGTAGTGGTCGAAGCCTAGATTTTGTAGTGCTAATAGGACGTCCTCCCCATTGATGGTCTTGCGTTTTTCTTGGAGACAGCGATCGGAGGCCTCTGAGGCGACAAAAGAGACGAACTCGGAGACGCTCTCCTGAATAGAGGGAAAATAGAGTTCGAAACTCGAAATAGTTCCAAAGATTTTGACAAAGGTTAAACCATGTTAATCGTAGGTGCGATTGCTCCCGAGGCTGGGGGGGGGGGGGGTTAGACTGAGATTAGGGGTAGGGAGCTAACAAGAACAGGAATCCTGTTCCTGATGGTTTCCAAAAACTAGCCTAAAAACTGCCAAAAGCTCCTATTGGTGCTCAACTCTGAAGCAAATTGTACCAAAATGACTCAAAATTGCTCAAAAATAGCGCCGCAGGTGAAAATGTTTGCTAATTTTAGGTCGATTTTTGAAAAAATTCCTGATTTTCAGGGGGGGGGTAACAAGAATATCGTTCCTGTTGGCCGTTGGTAGCAGGGGAGGGGATATCCCCCCCCCCCATCCAATCGCGTCGCGCCTATGCAACGAGTTTCCTCACCTGACAGCACTCTTTGGCGTCTCTGGCCACCTTGCCGTTCGAAGGAATGCAGCGTTTCATGATGCGCGACACGTTGGCTGAAATTTCTGCTAAATTACGCACAAAAATTACCAAAACGTCATCAATTCCCCACTCACCAATGGGCAAATAGCGGTCCTGGTCGGGAATCACGCCAGTGTCCTCTATGGTGAACTGCTGGCGCAACAGACTGTTCATAGCGTTGAACTGGTTCATAGAAAGCGCCGTCGTGGTCGTCGTGCGGTTGTTCGCCAGTCCGAGACCATTTGCGAATTCGTTGTGGTGGTCGTCGTCGTCGTCATCTCGGCGGTCGTCGTCGTCCACCTCCGTACTCGCCTCCAGCGTGAGCGCGGGAGCGGGCGGCTCGCTCATTGGTCCGTTTGAATTATTGGCAATTATGCGGAATTACAGTAGGGGAGTGATCCAAAACCAAAAGATTGAGTGACATCAAGCGTTGTTCAGAACTCTTGTGCAGGGATAACGTTGCAGCGCTGTTTACAGCAAACTGGGTCTCGCACGGAAGTATTCGTTGCACCATGTAAACCGTATCCTGCCACAATACTGCCGTCGAGAGTAGCATTTTGTTTCAGCTTTGGACAATATAGTTGAACGAATTAATTGAACCATCTCCTTCGTTAGTTAGCCGTGTACGAGGTTACTAGCCGAACTATCTTGCTTTGCCATTCGAGATTGGTATGATGACGTGCTGCAAGCAATTCTCATCACCTTAGGACAGTACCTACCTACATAGTACTGTAGTAACTGTACGTCCACCGACAGGTCGATCAACTGTTCATTCAATCAACCGTGGTTGTTTGCTACTGATAGTTGCCCTTATGCTGTCTGTTCCAGCGGACAGACAAATTGTGCACCCTTGGATGTCGCGAAAGTGTATTTGAACTGAGATTTCGTCGAAATCATCAGCATCTGTGCAAATCGCGAGTCGACAAAGGACCTAGACGGTCGGCATTGCGTGTCCTCTCATTTGCAGAATGGTACGTACTTATTTTCGGCACCAAAACATGATTGCATGGCAGGGTTCTTGCGGCTTGCCAAGTGGCAACAAGATGTTGATCGACTATTCTACTCAATTTCGGCGTCAGACAATGAATTCAACATTAAGTCAGAGTTTCCCGCTGAAGATCTTCGCTGGGTGTGGTGAAGTCCTTGGTTGTGTGGCCTTCCCAATAGTGTTCCGCCGCCATCCCTTTCCGTTTCACCAAAAGCGGCGGCGGCGCCCCATTGCAATCCTGTGCACAGGTGGTGGTGGGCAGACGTACTAGGTATGCTGCATCCCAGGCACGGATCTAGGGATTCTTCGTAGGGGGGGGGGGCCCAAATGTATACACTTTAAGATTTTCTCTAAATAGCGCCGCAGGCGAAAATTTTGATATATTTAAGCGCCACAGGCGAAAAATCTGCCATTTCTAAGCACCGCAGGAGAAAATTGTGCCATTTCTATTTTAAGCGCCGCTGGCGAAAATTTTGCCATTTCTAAGCAGTGCATCCCAAACGGTACTATGCTGCATCTCAACAGAATTTTGGCATTGTAAATGGGTCAAGTGTAAGTTCAAGCGCCTAGGGAGGAAGCATTTTGCCCTTTGCTTCAAATTGCAGGGACCGCCCAGTGAGTGGCCCCTAGAATCCTTCCCCCCCCCCCCTCCAACCTTGTTGATCGATGCCTCTAAACGAATGCAAGCAAACCTGGCTCAATTAATGGTCAGAATAGCGCCTCACCTCGGCCAACTCTAGCGTAGACCACTCCTCAAGCCAACCATCTTTCTTCGGCAGAGAGGAAGGCGAGTGCAGACAAGAAGACCAGCAGAGAAGAGCCTGTCAACGTAGCCATTGTGAAGAGCTGTTGTACACACGTAACCTTCTCCTATTGCCAGCTTTGAATATTGAAACACGGACTTACGGAGTGACGTGACGATGAGTGCACTGAACACAGTGGCGCCATTCGTCTTCCAGGGGTCACTGATTAGTCTACGACACATCACGGGCCGAAACGGCAATCCATCATGCGCGGGCGCAGACGAAAGTGCGACGATCCGATCAGATACTGGAATCCATATGCCGTGGCGAATGACACCGAAACAAGCTGTGTGTGTAAAAAGTTCAACCTATACTTTGTGTTTGTCAAATGTTGGTGAACAGTATAGTGAACTTTGTACACATCGTTAGCCGCATCTGCAGAAAGTGTCTTGAGAACGTGTACCATAATTCCAAGTGCAGCTATCCCCACGATACGGTTGTCTATACAGCTGATTATAGCTCAGTGATATCGCCGCGTTCGCTATATGTTATCGGCATGATACCACGCCGTTTATCTGATGTTTCCTACCTGTGCGAAAACGTCACATCCTACAAAAAGCCTTGCTAAAAGTTTGGTGCGCAGCGAATTCCTGTGTTCAGCGTAAACATTCTTTTTCCTTGAATGCACATTCAACATTATCATTCCAATTCCGCACAGCTGTTCTGGCCATCAGACGAAAATCTCGATTTTGCCATTTATTCAAAATTGTAATCAAAATATCTCGAAATTGGAATTTATTAAAAATGTAAAACTGTGTCACAAATTCTTATTGGCATACGGCCTTACCATTTCCGCATTTAAATTCGTCAAAAAACGACGTTCTATTTTTGTTGATTTATGGAATTTTGAGAAATAATCACGTATTTCTATTAAATTTCATATTTGCAAAAAGTTTCTCTTGCGTTACAAATTATCCGCAGTCGATACTCTTTCCATTTCTGAAGAAATTTCGCCGCTATATCATCAGGTGAAAAATTGACAATTTCGACATTTTCTATTTTTTATTGAAATATCTCGAAATTGCAATTTTTAAAAACTGCAAAATTATGTCACAAATTCTTATTGGCATACGACCTTTCCATTTCTGCATTCACATTTGTCAATAAATGACGTTGTATTTTAGTCAATTTATGCAATTTTTGACAAATAATCGCGTAGAAATTTTCGCGGCTTCACATGGACGAATTTAAATGCGGAAATGGTAAGGCCGTATGCCAATAATTTTGTGACACGCATTACATTTTTAATAAATTCCAATTTCGAGATATTTGGAATTACAATTTTGAATAAATGGCAAAATCGAGATTTTCGTCTGATGGCCAGAACAGCTGTTCATTGATGATAATGTTGAATGTGCATTCGGGAACAGAAATGCGTACGCTGAACACAGGAATTCGCTCGCACCGAACTTTTTAGCAAGTTTTTTTGTTGGATGTGACGTTTTCGCACAGGTAGGAAACATCAGATAAACGGCGTCGTATCATGCCGATAACATATAGCGAACGCGGCGATCGCAGTGAGCTTCAGATCAGCTGTCGAGGCAACCGTATCGTGGGGATAGCTGCACTTGGTATTATGGTACACGTTCTCAAGACACTTTCTCCAGATGCGGCTAACGATGTGTACAAAGTTCACTATACTGTTCACCAACATTTGACAAACACAAAGTATAGGTTGAACTTTTTTCGCGCGCAGCTTGTTTCGTGTGTCATTCGCACGGCATATGGATTCCAGTATCTGATAGATCGTCGCACTTTCGTCTGCGCCCGCGCATGATGGATTGCCGTTTCGGCCCGTGATGTGTCGCACGACTAATCAGTGACCCCTGGAAGACGAATGGCGCCACTGTGTTCAGTGCACTCATCGTCACGTCACTCCGTAAGTCCGTGTTTCAATATTCAAAGCTAGCAATAGGAGAAGGTTACGTGTGTACAACAGCTCTTCACAATGGCTACGTTGACAGGCTCTTCTCTGCGGGTCTTCTTGTCTGCACTCGCCTTCCTCTCTCCCGAAGAAAGATGGTTGGCTCTAGGAGTGGTCTACGCTAGAGTTGGCCGAGGTGAGGCGCTATTCTGACCAATAATTCAGCCAGGTTTGCTTGCATTCGTTTAGAGGCTGGGGGGGGGGGGTTAGACTGAGATTAGGGGTTAGGAGCTAACAAGAACGAGTAACCTGTTCCTGATGGTTTTCAAAAACTTTTAGCTAAAAACTACAAACTATATTGGTGTGCAAACTATAAAGCAAATTGTACCAAAATGGTTTGCGAAATTGTCCGAAAATGCACAGGTTTTTGCTAATTTTAGGTCAGGATTTGAAAAAATTCCTGAGCCCCAGGGGGGGGGTAACAAGAATATCATTCTGTTGGCCGTTGGTAGCAGGGGAGGGGATATCCCCCCCCCCCATCCAATCGCGTCGCGCCCATGCCACGAGTTTCCCCTCACCTGACAGCACTCTTTGGCGTCTCTGGCCACCTTGCCGTTCGAGGGAATGCAGCGCTTCATGATGCGCGACACGTTGGCTGTAATTTCTGCTAAATTGCGCACTTCAAATTGCGAAAACGTCGTCAATTCCCCACTCACCAATGGGCAAATAGCGGTCCTGGTCGGGAATCACGCCTGTGTCCTCTATGGTGAACTGTTGGCGCAGTAAACTGTTCATAGCGTTGAACTGGTTCATAGAAAGCGCCGTTGTGGTCGTCGTGCGGTTGTTCGCCAGTCCGAGACCGTTTGCGAATTCGTTGTGGTGGTCGTCGTCGTCGTCATCTCGGCGCTCGTCGTCGTCCACCTCCGTATTCGCCTCCAGCGTGAGCGCAGGAGCGGGCGGCTCGCTCATTGGTCCGTTTGAATTATTGGCAATTATGGCGGAATTACAGTAGGGGAGTGATCCAAAACCAAAAGATTGAGTGACATCAAGCGTTGTTCAGAACTCTTGTGCAGGGATAACGTTGCAGCGCTGTTTACAGCAAACTGGGTCTCGCACGGAAGTATTCGTTGCACCATGTAAACCGTATCCTGCCACAATACTGCCGTCGAGAGTAGCATTTTGTTTCAGCTTTGGACAATATAGTTGAACGAATTAATTGAACCATCTCCTTCGTTAGTTAGCCGTGTACGAGGTTACTAGCCGAACTATCTTGCTTTGCCATTCGAGATTGGTATGATGACGTGCTGCAAGCAATTCTCATCACCTTAGGACAGTACCTACCTACATAGTACTGTAGTAACTGTACGTCCACCGACAGGTCGATCAACTGTTCATTCAATCAACCGTGGTTGTTTGCTACTGATAGTTGCCCTTATGCTGTCTGTTCCAGCGGACAGACAAATTGTGCACCCTTGGATGTCGCGAAAGTGTATTTGAACTGAGATTTCGTCGAAATCATCAGCATCTGTGCAAATCGCGAGTCGACAAAGGACCTAGACGGTCGGCATTGCGTGTCCTCTCATTTGCAGAATGGTACGTACTTATTTTCGGCACCAAAACATGATTGCATGGCAGGGTTCTTGCGGCTTGCCAAGTGGCAACAAGATGTTGATCGACTATTCTACTCAATTTCGGCGTCAGACAATGAATTCAACATTAAGTCAGAGTTTCCCGCTGAAGATCTTCGCTGGGTGTGGTGAAGTCCTTGGTTGTGTGGCCTTCCCAATAGTGTTCCGCCGCCATCCCTTTCCGTTTCACCAAAAGCGGCGGCGGCGCCCCATTGCAATCCTGTGCACAGGTGGTGGTGGGCAGACGTACTAGGTATGCTGCATCCCAGGCACGGATCTAGGATTATTCTGTAGGGGGGGGGCCCAAATGTATACACTTTAAGATTTTCTCTTAAATAGCGCCGCAGGCGAAAATTTTGATATATTTAAGCGCCACAGGCGAAAAATCTGCCATTTCTAAGCACCGCAGGAGAAAATTGTGCCATTTCTATTCTAAGCGCCGCTGGCGAAAATTTTGCCATTTCTAAGCAGTGCATCCCAAACGGTACTATGCTGCATCTCAACAGAATTTTGGCATTGTAAATGGGTCAAGTGTAAGTTCAAGCGCCTAGGGAGGAAGCATTTTGCCCTTTGCTTCAAATTGCAGGGACCGCCCAGTGAGTGGCCCCGGAATCCTTCCCCCCCCCCCCCCCCCTCCAACCTTGTTGATCGATGCCTCTAAACGAATGCAAGCAAACCTGGCTCAATTAATGGTCAGAATAGCGCCTCACCTCGGCCAACTCTAGCGTAGACCACTCCTAGAGCCAACCATCTTTCTTCGGCAGAGAGGAAGGCGAGTGCAGACAAGAAGACCAGCAGAGAAGAGCCTGTCAACGTAGCCATTGTGAAGAGCTGTTGTACACACGTAACCTTCTCCTATTGCCAGCTTTGAATATTGAAACACGGACTTACGGAGTGACGTGACGATGAGTGCACTGAACACAGTGGCGCCATTCGTCTTCCAGGGGTCACTGATTAGTCGTGCGACACATCACGGGCCGAAACGGCAATCCATCATGCGCGGGCGCAGACGAAAGTGCGACGATCGATCAGATACTGGAATCCATATGCCGTGCGAATGACACACGAAACAAGCTGTGTGTGTAAAAAGTTCAACCTATACTTTGTGTTTGTCAAATGTTGGTGAACAGTATAGTGAACTTTGTACACATCGTTAGCCGCATCTGGAGAAAGTGTCTTGAGAACGTGTACCATAATACCAAGTGCAGCTATCCCCACGATACGGTTGTCTGTACAGCTGATCTGAAGCTCAGTGATATCGCCGCGTTCGCTATATGTTATCGGCATGATACGACGCCGTTTATCTGATGTTTCCTACCTGTGCGAAAACGTCACATCCAACAAAAAAACTTGCTAAAAGTTTGGTGCGAGCGAATTCCTGTGTTCAGCGTACGCATTTCTGTTCCCGAATGCACATTCAACATTATCATCAATGAACAGCTGTTCTGGCCATCAGACGAAAATCTCGATTTTGCCATTTATTCAAAATTGTAATTCTAAATATCTCGAAATTGGAATTTATTAAAAATGTAAAACTGTGTCACAAATTCTTATTGGCATACGGCCTTACCATTTCCGCATTTAAATTCGTCAAAAAACGACGTTCTATTTTTGTTGATTTATGGAATTTTGAAAAATAATCACGTATTTCTATTAAATTTCATATTTGCAAAAAGTTTCTCTTGCGTTACAAATTATCCGCAGTCTATACTCTTTCCATTTCTGAAGAAATTTCGCCGCTATATCATCAGGTGAAAAAGTCGATTTTCGACATTTCTATTTTTTATTGAAATATCTCGAAATTGCAATTTTTAAAAACTGCAAAATTATGTCACAAATTCTTATTGGCATACGACCTTTCCATTTCTGCATTCACATTTGTCAATAAATGACGTTGTATTTTAGTCAATTTATGCAATTTTGACAAATAATCGCGTAGAAATTTCGCGGCTAGCGCATCGGACGAATAAGTCGATTTTCGACATTTTCGAATTTTAATTGCGAATATCTCAAAAATGCGAAATTAGCAACACAAACGGACACCGGATCCGTACTCAGCGACCTCGACTCTACTTGACCACATATGTCACATATTTTACTTCGGTGCCACGGACGTACACACAGACAGACAGACATTGTCATCCGTATATATGTCACACCCAAAATGCGCAACCACCCAGAAGGCGCCATGTGGCGCCTTCTGGGTGGTGGCCACCCAAACTGCGCAATATGGCGCCTTCTGGGTGGTCGCTACCCAGACTACGCAATAGTCGCCGGCCTCTTGTTTCTTTGCATTAAACAGAGACAAGACAGAGTATATTCCTTTCAGTTCAGGCTATGCTTAGGCTCGCCCTGCGCCCACTGTTCACAAGAGTCAGTCGGCGTCGCAGTCTGGCGGGTCGAAGCTTAGGTTAACGCGACCGGTGACCGACTTCAGGGCGCGCGGAGCGCGCCCTGAAGTTGGTGGTCGCGCTAAGCCTCAGTTTTCGACCCGCCAGGCGCGACGCCGACCGAGTTTTAGTGCAAACTGTAAGTGGGGTGAACACTCCTCCATTTACTTCACCTCCTGCTCAGGCCGGCTGTGCCCCTTCCCTGCTATAGCGCTTCTGGCACCCTTCACTCATGCGAATTGCGCATTCTGGGTGATCGCCACCCAAAACACGCCATATGGTGGATTCTGGGTAACGACCACCCAGAATGCGCCATATTGCGCGTTCTGGGTGGATTGCGGAAAGTGGGTGTAACATATATATGTGACAGGGAATACC
>JASAMZ010006838.1:0-30103 GCA_030248115.1 Linhomoeus sp. GSCO2_2 | reverse complement strand
ATGACCAGTGA
Organism: Linhomoeus sp. GSCO2_2; assembly: GCA_030248115.1. Lineage (NCBI taxonomy): Eukaryota > Metazoa > Nematoda > Chromadorea > Monhysterida > Linhomoeidae > Linhomoeus > Linhomoeus sp. GSCO2_2. Next base: position 30,092 of record JASAMZ010006838.1, on the reverse strand, counting down.
AACCTACGGTTTGAGGGCGCCGTCTGCGACTTCTGCGAGGCGTTCATCTGCCATGGCCGCAAGTGCCTCTCTTCCCACGCCTGCTCCTGTCCTCTGCGCGACGCCGAGTGCATCGAGTGCGAGCGAGGCGTCTGGGACCATGGTCAGGCAGTGGTTGTGCACAGTGGTGTCGTATTAGCGATCGTATAATCTCTCTACTCGTAATCGTACTGCGACCTTCGCAGGCGGTCGCGTCTTCTGCTGCTCCTTCTGCCGCAACTTCCTCTGCGAGGACGACCAGTTCGAGCACCAGGCCAGTTGCCAGGTTCTCGAGAACGAGACTTATAAATGTGAGTGGGATTCTTGTGGCTCGGTTCGAGAATGAGTAACCTGTAGTCGTGGGTAGCTTCTCCATGGTGCCTTGTATTACCCACCGCAGGCCAGTCGTGCAACCGCCTTGGCCAGTACTCTTGTCTGCGCTGCAAGACCTGCTACTGCGAAGACCACGTGCGGCGCAAGGGCTTCAAAGTGGAATTGAAGAAGAACCAGAAGCCGCCCTGTCCCAAGTGCTCCTACGAGACGGCCGAGACCAAGGACCTCAGCATGTCCAGTGAGTGTTGCGCTTCCTGGCGCGTTCGGAGTTGATTCACTCGAGTAGTATTCATGGCTTGGCACTTCCAGTTCGTCGTCACGAGTACGGTCGCCAAGGCCATCAAGACGACGACGACGACAGCGACGGCGGCGGGGCGGGCTACGGCGGCTACTACGGTGGCTTCAGTTTCGGAGGGGGAGGAAGCGGCAGTAGATTTGACGACGTCGAAGAAGACGAAGAGGACGATGACGACGACGACGAGGATGAAGAAGACGAGACTGGTGATGATGAACAGGACGACGGCGAAGGGAGTGAAGGAGGGGCAGATTTGGTCGACGATATGAAAGCTCTCTCCTCCAAGTGAAGAAGAAGAGCTATATGATATCTGTTGGAGGTTTGGTTTCGGTGAATGGTGAAGTTGGTTGAGACGAAATTCTGTGATTTCCCTGCGACACTAATGAGTTGGTGTCTGCTTTATATTATGTTTGGACGACACGCGCTCTTTACGTTCGAATTGGAAGAACTGCACATCTCGTGTCGGGCAATGCGCGCGGCCCTGCGCGTGTTGCGTGGTTGCTCTAGCGTGTTGGTGCGCAAGCCACTTTTAGTGTTTGTCAGCGACAGGCCAGTCCGAGGCCTTACTACAGTCCTACGTTCTTGAGACTTGAGGCCGTCAGTCGTCGCGTTTTCGCGAACTTTCGTATGGGCACTAGCGCATTGCGGCGCTCACGCGGTCGCAGCCAGGATGTCGTCTAAGCACCGCCTTGACGTGGGCGAATCTCGCAAGAGGAAAAGTTCCCCTACGAATGACAAAGATGTCAAGTGAGTGACTGTGCAGAAACCTTTGACCTGTGTCGACGATGAATCGCTGGATCTTTTTGAGCGCCTACCTCCACATTTCCATTGTTCTCTCGTCCGTGCCAGGTCCAAGGATCCTCGGAGGGACATCGGTCGAACGAGCGAGGCCGACTTGAAGGAGATCGCGTCCAGCATGCCGCCCAGAATGCCCGTTGTGAGTTCCGCCGCGCCGCCGCCGAGCGTTCGCTTGAGCGCGTGGTCTGTGCCACATGGCTCAATCTCCATCGTGTTGCAGACGACGCTGAACCCCTACACGGGCCTGCCGTTCACGCCGCGCTACTGGGAGCTGTGGAAGAAGCGCACCCAGCTGCCCGTCTGGGAGTACCGCGAGAAGTTCATGGAGCAGATTCACAAGCAGCAGGTGGGCGGGCACATTGCACTAGACTCGGCGCGACTTGACAAAAGTCTCGTCCACAAACTACGCAAACTCATCGAGGCCTGCCCCTTCGCAGGTGATCACTCTGGTGGGCGAGACGGGCTCCGGGAAGACGACGCAGATTCCCCAGTGGTGTCTCGAGTACGTGAGGGCGCGCGTGCTGCCCGGCCAGAAGAGGGGCGTCGCCTGCACTCAGGTTTCCTGTTCTTCGCGGTCGCTTCTCTACTTCATCTCCATGGACGCGATTTGGGGGGGGGGGGGGGGGGGGTTTTTGTTGTTGTTGTTGTTTGAGGGCGACGCGAGGAGGCCATTTATCGAAGCGGCCCATTTCGCATACCCTTTTCAAAGCAACCTCACCGGCCGAGACTCTTGCGATCAGATAGTGAGGCGTCACCACCGCCAGCGGCCAGACCGCCTTTCGGCGCGCTCTCCTAGGCTGCGCAGCCATCCCCTTCTTTCGAAGGGCCCCCACCCCTGCGTGGGGCTTCCACTGCGCGTAGCCTCACTAGCTTAGGCGTCTGCCTCTCTCAGACCCCCTACTGTGAGTCTCGGCCTCAATGCTCTTCGGCATAGTGGCTGTGGAAAATGCCATCAATGCGACTTTCGCCGCGGCAAATCCCATTGGGTCAGTCAGCGGGAATCGAACCGCCCTCCGCACGCGCCGCAAGGACGCGATTGGTCGTTTGGCCCGACGCGCTAACCGACACGGCCACTTTGCCGCCCGGGGGGGGGGGGTGCTAGCCGAGGCCCACATAACCAAGATTCTGGTTAACCACCCCTCCCCTAGCCCGACAAAATGGGGCAAGATTCAGAAATTTTTGGAGAATCAGCCAAAAATTTGCGGCGCGATTTTTGAACGTTTTGGCATCATATTCTTGCATTTTGGGTCAAAATTGAGTGAAACGAAGTGTTGCTACTCTTTTTTTGGGTATTTTTCGGAACCCTCCAAGATGCCAAGAACTCGATTCCTTGTGCCAACGGAAGAGGGCTCGAGATATTAAGCCCCTCCCCCTCGAATAACCCCCCCCACTTTCAAATAGTACCCCCCCCCTCCCAGATGGAATTTTTGAAAACAAGGCCCCCGAGGGCTTATTGGAGTGTTGATTACGGTGTGTTCCCTTTCCACATGCGCCCAACGCACGCTCGTTGCAGCCTCGTCGCGTGGCGGCGATGTCGGTGGCCGCTCGCGTGGCAGAGGAGATGGACGTGCAGCTGGGAGGGGAAGTGGGCTACTCCATTCGATTCGAGGACATGTGCACCGACAGGACCGTTCTCAAGTGCGCTTCTTGCTTGATCGGAGGGCGGCGTCCGCTTCGTTGAGTAGAGATATAGGCTCTGAGGCGCGCTAGGCGCGAATATCGACTGCGCTGCTGGGATTTGGCACTTGTTTCCCTGTTCAATGTTGAGCAATAGAACGCCAGTTCACAATTTTTGCCAGAATTCTGCGCAGTTCTGGCCACATCTTCTCTGCATTACTCGCAGGTACCTAACCGACGGCATGCTGCTTCGCGAGGCCATGGGCACCCCACTGCTGGACAGCTACGGGGTGGTGATTCTGGACGAGGCTCACGAGAGGACTCTGTCCACCGACATCCTCATGGGTCTCATCAAGGTGTGGGAAGCGACATACTGTGAAGAATACATTGTCTCCCCATCTAATAACCCCCCCCCCCCTCCATAATCCAATAGTACCCCTCCTGACTAGAATTTTTGCGTCTCCGCCTCTAATAAGCCCCCCACCCCCCCCCCCCCTCCAGTAGTACCCCCTTCTAGAGAGGGTTCTCGTCCCACCCTCGAATAAGCGGCCCTTCTAGCGGCAGGTTGAAGAAATGAGCGCCTAAGCTCTTATTGGAGTACCTATTTACGGTAGCTACCTATGTCACTTACGAGTATCGTGGTTCCCCACTCGCGTCGCAGGAGGTGATCAAGCAGCGTCCCGACCTGAAGATCGTGGTGATGAGCGCCACCCTGGACGCCGGGAAGTTCCAGCAGTACTTCAACCAGTGTCCCCTGATGTCGGTGCCAGGGCGCACCTACCCCGTCGAGATCTTCTACACGCCGGAGCCGGAGCGCGACTACCTGGAGGCGGCCATACGCACCGTCGTACAGATACACATCTGCGAGGAGGTGGAAGGCGACCTGCTGCTCTTCCTCACGGGACAGGAGGTGGATACGGTAGCTGCACATAGGGTGCGCGAAGCAAAAAAAGCGAGAACTCCTGATTCGCGGCCCGCCGTTCTGGGGCCTGCTTCCATGGATCGGATTCAAGTTTGGATAGGACGGACTACAGGGTGTTTTCGATAGAATTCCAAAGTTTCGGGTCATTTCACACGTCAGAGAGTGAATGGCGTCGTTTTGCGCGGCGCCGTGTTGAAAATCGGGTGCAGTACCTTTTCACTGCTGGGCCGTCCACCAAAGAAAAGACGTTGCGCAAAACGATGCCATTCACTCTCTGGTGCATGAAATGGTCCGAAATCTTGGGAGTTTGTGAGAAACACCCTGTAATGTGCCCTACCCAAAGTTTGACACGATAAGCGGAGGCAAGCTCGAGAACGGCGGCCGCGAAGTGGTCGGAGCTCGGAGCTAGCGTATTACATGTCTTGAAGTGCTTGAAATCGATCCCCAGGAGATCGAGGAGGCGTGCAAGCGCATCAAGCGCGAGATCGACAATTTGGGACCGGAAGTGGGCGAGCTCAAGACCATTCCCCTCTACTCGACGCTGCCGCCCAATCTGCAGCAGAGGATCTTCGAGCCCCGGCCGCCCAAGAAGGTGCGCGCACTTGAGAGCTTCCTGTCAGTAAATATCGATTGAAATAATAGGCTCTTGGCTCACTTATTTGAGAATCTACGGTATAATTCATCGCTCTAATCGATGCAATCCACTCTGCAGGCGAACGGGGCCATCGGCCGGAAGGTGGTCGTCTCCACCAACATCGCCGAGACGTCTCTGACGATCGACGGCGTCGTCTTCGTCATCGACCCCGGCTTCGCCAAGCAGAAGGTGCGCGGGCGCAGGCCGCTCAGTATCCGGAGGATGCTCCCCGTATTGTTAAAATGCATGCAGAGTAATCTACAAAGTGACTTTGAATTCTGGACTTAGCTTAGGCTTAAGCTTAGGCTCAGGTTTAGGTTCAGGCTTAGGCTTGGGCTGAGGTTCAGGCTTAGGCTTGGGCTTATGCACGTTTGCGCGTTGGTCGGTTCGCATTTTACGAATGCGGGGATCCTCCAGGAATCCTCCCTAGCGCTTCTGTTTCACTCGACGCCACATCTCAACTACCCTTCCACAGGTGTACAACCCCAGGATCCGGGTGGAGAGCCTTCTGGTCTGCCCAGTCAGCAAGGCGTCGGCCATGCAGCGCGCAGGCAGGGCCGGCAGAACGAGGCCCGGCAAGTGCTTTCGACTCTACACGGAGAAGGTGCGCGAAGTCGCAAAGTAGCAACGTACCGTAAAACTCTGATAAGCCTTGTCCCTCCAATAAGCGCCACTCCTAGAGAGAGGTTTAAGAAATGCCCCCCCCCCACTTCCAATAAGCGCCCACTCTTACTTTGGGGGGGGGGGGGGGGGAGAGGTAAGGGTAACGGTCTGTGACGATTCTTAGCACATGATAGGGCAATCTATAGCAGTGCAACGACCAACTGTATGTTAGTTTAGTAGACTTTAGTCAAAAGCAGAGCAGTTGCGACTAAAATCCATGCACATACACACAAAAATGTGACGGAAAGTGAGACCTTTTTGGCAATTTTTGGCACTTTTGAGGGGTCGAATAAATAAAGCGCCCCCTCTGGAAGTATGTTGATAAGATAAGCACCCAGGGCGGTTATTACAAGAAATACGGTACTCTAAATGGTTCCTGTGGCAATACCGCTAGTCACCATTCTGCCAGGCCTACAAGAACGAGATGCAGGACCAGACCTACCCGGAAATCCTGCGCTCCAACCTGTCCAACGTCGTCCTGACACTGAAGAAGCTGGGCATCGACGATTTGGTCCACTTCGACTTCATGGATCCTCCAGGTGGGTGCTGCGGAGGTTCCAGTTGTCCAAATCTGCAACGGACCAGTTTTGGCTGCAGTTGGTCTTATTCTCCTTGCATCGTCACATTTTGAGAAGTACCCACTTTGCGTGTGCGTGCGTTCAGCGCCCGAGACGCTGATGCGCGCCCTGGAGATGCTGAACTACCTGGCGGCGCTGAACGACGACGGCGAGCTGACGCAGCTGGGCTCCCTGATGGCCGAGTTCCCACTGGACCCGCAGCAGGCCAAGATGCTGATCTCCAGCTGCGAACTCAACTGCTCCAACGAGATCCTCTCCATCACAGCCATGCTGTCAGGTAGTACTCTGTAGAGTAGCTGCGCGCCCGCCCACCCGCCTATACTCGCGCGCGCTCGCCTTCTGCTGCTTCTGCGCGCTTTGGATAGCCTGGCTCGCGTAGCGGCTAGAGCGGCGCGCGCAGACGCACGCGCCCGCATGAGGGAACGGCGACGGCGCCCTGCGGCGACGGGCGGTTCTCTCGCTTCTCGGTCGTCGCCGCGGGGTCGCACGCGCGCGCGCTCGCGCAGCGGTCGCCGTTCCCTTGCAGGAGTCAGGAGGCCGTAAGGAGGCAGCAGTCGTGCGTGACAGCAGTTCCCCTGGGAAGGCAGAGCAACTGGGCGGGCCCGTGCGCCCCCCTCTCGTTCCAGTGCCCCAGTGCTTCGTCCGTCCCACGGAGGCGAAGAAGGCGGCGGACGAGGCGAAGATGCGCTTTGCCCACATCGACGGCGATCATCTCTCCCTTCTCAACGTCTACCACGCCTTCAAGCAGAGTGAGTAGTGCTGTCTGTTGTGGAGTGTGGAGAGGAGGCGCGTGAGAATACGCCTGCGTGTGCATCTGTCCGAATCCGAGGGCTGCCATAGTTGGCTGCGCCGACTGTTACAGTAGCCGGTTTTGTTCCAATCGCCGTCGTTTCCTCTACGTATAGACCACGAGGACGTGCAGTGGTGCTACGACAACTTCATCAACTACCGCTCGCTGAAGAACGCCGACAACGTCCGCCTACAGCTGGCCCGCATCATGGACAAGTTCAACCTCAAGAGAGCCAGTGAGCGAACCTTCACGTGTTGTCAGATGATTCCATAAATAATGTACAGGGTACTTTGCCTTACCACCACTACCGTAACTGTCAATTGCTTCCATCGCAGGCACGGACTTCACCAGTCGCGAGTACTACGTGAACATTCGTCGGGCGATGGTGGCCGGCTTCTTCATGCAGATCGCCCACCTGGAGCGCAGCGGCAACTACATGACCATCAAGGACAACCAACTCGTCACCCTGCACCCCAGCACCGTCTGTGTCTTGCGATTGTCCTCCCTCGTTCCTTCCTTCCCTCCCTCCCTCCCTCAGCTGCCATTCTGTACGCGACTTTAGGTGCTGGACCACAAGCCCGAGTGGGCCCTCTACAATGAGTTCGTGCTGACCACCAAGAACTACATCCGCTGCGTCACCGACGTCAAACCCGAGTGGTAGGGGAAGGGGATTTCACTCCTTTACACAAGCGTTCAGCTATTGAACTTTTGTCGCAGGCTGGTGTCGATGGCGCCCCAGTACTACGACATGTCGAACTTCCCAGACGGGGAGTCGAAGCGCCAACTGATGCAGGTCATCAACAAGCTGCAGCGACAGGCCGAGAGAAGCGTCTGAGGAAGAAGAAGAGGAAGGCGATCGTTTCGTTTGTGGAACTGTGAATGTGTACGTTGTTGGTCGTCGCGACTTCTCGCGTTGGTAATCGTCGCTTCTTTCGCTCTCCTCGCATGCGCCGTCGTCGTCCAACTGACCGTTTGGGCGCCCTGACTTGCGTCTGTCTTTTACTGTCCCATATTGCGATCGGGTTCAGTGAATAAAGCCCTTTCCGCAAGTGAATGATAGCGCATAACAACACTACAAAGGTGCCTTCAGGCTCATGATTTCTGTTGCATTTGCGAACCCACTTTTGACGCACTGACGCACGCAGCGCCGACCAGCCGAAACATGGCTTCCGACCTGGGCTTTGGCAGAGGCAGACAGAGACGGGGCGCCGGCCCATCTGGGGCGCCTAGGAAGGTACGCCGCTGTTGATTACCAATTTGAGAGCTGGTGAATACTGTGGCTTCGCTCATGTGCCTCACGTCGCAGTTGGAGAGACGTGGAGAACGAGCCGCGAGAAGCGTCGCGGAAGAGAGCGCCGCCAGCCAGCAGCAGCAGCAGAGGCCCATTATTCTGGCGAAACCCAGCAGGCAGCAGGTGTGCCCGGATTGAATTGGCCTGGCCGTTTAAAGAAGGAGAGGTAATAAATAGTAATCTTTCGCAGGTGGCGGACGAGTCGCGCGAGGAGGAATGGCCGGCCATCGGCGCTGCCTCCTCGGCGCCGCGCCTCGCCTCCCCAGGCCTTCGAGCGCAGCAGCAGCAGCAGGCGTCCTCCTCTTCCCAGAGGTCGGAGGAGCCTTCGCAGCAGACGCCGTCGCGCTCTTCCCAGCCCCATGCGCAGTCACAGAGCAGCAGCGCCCAGTCAAGATCCATGTCGCCGAAGACGGCTGCTGCCCCGGCCGCTGAAGGTCCGTGAGTCGCTGGACGACGCCTGCGGGGAATCTTCTAATGCGCGACGACGGTCGAGAAGCGCTCGCCAATTCGGCACGCCCGATATTCGCGACCATAGAAGTCAAGCAACTACTTTATATGCACGTCTGCCACTCGATTTCCAGGCGTGGTTCCCAAGCGACTGGCCCGAGTCGCTCCAGCAGTCGCCGGCGGCGGCGACTTCAAGAGGATGCCGGCGGAGATGAAGCTCATCACCGAGATCCTCGAGTGGGCCGACCTGCCCATCGAAGTGACTGCGTGTCTTGCCGTGTGACAAGCACACACAAACACTAGTACAACTACAGTACTCCCCTTCCCATGCAGTACTTTTCGGAGAGCAACGCGCAGTTCGTGGTGATAGGGGCCGTAGGGCCTCAGGGCACGGGCAAGTCCACCCTACTCAGCATGCTGGGCGGCAACGACCCCTTCGACATGTACAGGTGCACTGCTCGCTTCTCGTTCGTTATGTATGTACCGTGAATACGCCAACAAGCCTCCTTCCCATCACGCCTTCTTAGGATAAGTTGTGGAGGAGGGGGGGGGGGGGGCTTATTGGAGTATTTGCAGTAGGAAGACAGCCAGAGCTCGGTATCGTCACGGATTCAGACAGTACTACTTCCGGCCCTCCTCCCGAGAAGCCGTGGAGACGAGCAAGCATCAGACGGCCGGCCTGCAGGTCTACATCACGAGGACGCGCGTCATCCTCCTAGACTGCCAGGTGACGCGCACAAATAGTGTCTGTCCATATCCCTTCTGTGAGACAATGCATTCCTCTCTTGTGCCCTCAGGCGATTTGTTCCCCGTCGCTGGTGGACGAGGCGATTCGGATGACGAAGCGCTACAGCTACGACTTCAAGACCGTCGAGAACTTCATCGAGGTCGAGGTGCGCAGCGCCTACACTCCATTACCCAACCCTGTAGCGCTGTCGGTACTACCGTAAATCCTCGAATAAGCCCCCCCCCCACTAGAGGAAGATTAAATGAATAGCCCCCGATATGAGACTATTACGGTCTTCTCACTATCATCGCAGAGCCTGCACCTGCTGGCCTTCCTGCTGCAAGTGTGTCACACGGTGCTGGTCTGCAACGACTGGTGGGTGGACCTCTCCCTCTGTCGACAGCTGCGCGCCGCCGAGATGCTCAAGCCCTCCATCGGACACGTTCTCCAGGATCCCACGGGACACCTGGACAGAATCGCCAACTTAGGTACTGCGAAGCGCTGACGCGTGCTGGAATTGCGACGAGAACTTTCATCACGGCATAGTTGTTATTTGCACACGATATTCGCGCTGATAAGGAACTGAGTTGGCTATTGGTATTGATATACTGCATCGACATCCGTTTCGATTGCCATACTGTTTTGAAGACAGTCACTTCCAGCCTTCGTCCACCAGCGAGGCAAGTTCGACGACTTCCAACCCTCGACGATTGGGAACCGCTGCGCCGTTCTCTCAGCCATCTTCAAGGACTCCAGCGCCCAAATCAGTGGTTGGAAGCGACGCTTTGGAAGTCTGCTAGATACATGCACTGTGGAACTTCCGTTTGCGTCCTCAGGCGGCCTGTCCCTCTCTCGTGGCTCCGTGCAGAAGTACCGCGGCGAGGCGCTTCCCGAGTCGACTCGGGGCGTCAACTACTTCGTGCTCTCGGACATGAAGTTGCGCGGACAGAAGGACGACGGTGGGACGGCTGACGCCAACACAACTGAGCGCAGAAATCGACGTGCGCTCCTCTTTCGCAGGATCAGAGCCCAGACAAGTGGCCACTGCATCGACTTGCGACGCTACGGCAGTCCCCGACTACGAAGTGCTGATAGGGGACTTCTGCCGCCTGGTGCGCTCCCTGGAAAGGCCGCCATTCGTTGTGCCTGGGGCGCGCTTCACCGAGCGACACTGGCGAGTGTTGGACGAGCAAATTTGCAGCGCCAATAGTCGCGCACACTTTGCAGGTACCAATACGCGCAGCGCACCTGGGAGGCTGTGAGAAGGTCGAATCTGATCAACGAGTATGGAAGGGCCCTCACTTGACTCGCGGCATGGGATGGAAACACTGCCTATATGTGGAGAAAGAATGGCTTCCTCATACTATCTCCGTCGAACGCGTGCGGAATTCGCCAGCAAACGTACCTAGACTGACGAAGCGGCTTCGCATTGGAACAAAGGGTATATACTCTCTTCAAAAGTAAAGAAGCGCACAATACATGGGCTAACCAGATTGAACCCACAACTGTAGACAAGCGGCAAATCTCTGTCTCGCTCGTGAGCAACCGGCGGCGCCGCCCTCTATTCAGCCAGGCTAAAGCTACCTAGCCTCCGCCACAAAAGCTCAACCTAATACAAGAAAGCGCAAGTCGAGTTCCGACTGGGTAGCATAATTTCTCCAGCGCATATTAGACTAGGCACATCCATTCACAGCTGTGGCTGATGCAGGGCGACGTGGCCCGTGAGACAGCCGGTGGCCAGCAGGTGCTCGTGCGTGGGCGAGAACTTGGTGGCCAGCACGATGTCCGAGTGCGACTTCAGAATGGTCGTCACCTGCAATGGGCTTCCTTGCTTGCGTGCTTGACGCCTGACGGGCGCTTCTACCCGAGAAGCGCGCGCGCGTCGGCAGTCGGCGAGCGATCGCCGCGCGCGGAACGGAGCGATTGGGCCTTGCATACCTTGTACATTGTATACCAAGCGATACACTGTATTTTAATTTGTGTTTCGCCACAACGGGATCATACATCCGTCTTTCAGTTCACATTAGGTGTCAGCCTCAAGTTGGTTGATTTGGACTATGTAAACTTGTTTCAACGCTATGATATTAGGCCGTCGTCGCATTCGATTGCTGGTGTCGCAGTCCGGGGAATCAGCTTCCGGCTGCGCCAGCGGCGCGACCGAAGCTCTTTCCCAGACTACGACGTCAGCAAGCTTTCGGCATTAGCCTACTGAGCCAATCAGCGTTGGTTGAGTCTGGGGCCCAACTGTGTTCGGCGCCCAACTGTCCGCTCTGCGCGAGCGCTGCTTGGTGCGCCGCGCGCTATTTTGCGCCAAGCTGCTATATCAACGCGAACCTCGTGCATTTCCAGGGGTATTCTGGCGCCCCTGCTGGTGTAGGCGGGCTCGAGGTCGCAGAGTTCCCTGCAGCGCTGGTCGAAGGCCAGCAGGCGGACGCCGAAGGCGAAGGGACTGGCTAGTAGGCGGCCGTCCGTCGACCAGTTCAACTCCTTGATGAAGCCGCGACCCACGCGCGGCTCCTCGCGATAGTGGGTCAGGCGCTTGTAGCAGCGCGGCAGCTGGCTTCCATCATGACTCGATGTGGAAGACGCAGAGGGCGCGTCGCGACTGGTAGAGCTGGGAGAGCGCCCCAGGAAACTGCTGATGCTGTGCGGAGAGGAGTGGTGCGGCCCGCCCAGGATCACGATGGTTCGCTGGGCGCGCCCGTTCCGACCCTAGACCAATGGACCTTCGTTGGTGTTTCAAAGTGCCTTCGCGGTCGTACTCCACCCACCGGCCGAAAGAGTACTGTAGCCGTTCCGTTGTTATCCGGCAGGTGGCGCCGAAAGGCGAACTGTCGGCTGCCACTTCCGCTGCCGGACAGGGACAGATGAACGATCGGGTTCTCCTCCGCCGCTTGGCGAGAAGCGCCGCTCGAGAGAGCGCCATCCCCTTCCTCCTCCTGCTCGTCCACTTGCTGTGGCTGAAGGATGTTCGTGGAGCTTCCTCTGGGAACATGCAGGGTGTTAGTAGAGTATACACTCGGCAGCCACCTGAAGTCTCGACGGCCCAGCGGCTGGGGCGTTGTCGGCGTGCCTGCCCGCGTAGTGGCGCACTCTGGCCTTCAAAGTACTCCGGAGCGTCACGAGGTTCATACACCTCTGAAGCAGCCAAATTGAATGTCAATCCAACAACCAACCAGCCGATGCTGTCGATGGAAGCGCAGCATCCGACTGCGCACCAACTCCCGCACGTCGTCCTCCTCGTCGTCGTCGTTGTCATCGTCGTCGTCGTCGTCGCTGTCCACTCCAGCCAATTGCGCGCGCTGAAACCCATTGTAGGCTGCGTTTCTTAGCTCAGTTCCTACGGCGTGTCGTCGTTCTGTGTGCACCGAATGTGCGGCGCGTTCGTGGCCTAATCGAGCCCTTCCCATTGCTCTGCCGTTTACCTCGCTCTCCCTGTTGCTGGAGAACAGTGGGTAGCGCTCAGCCAGGGAGCTCGAGGGCTCGTTGAGTCGGCGCTCTTCCCCAGCGTCGGAGAAGAAGCTGATGGGATCGTCCACGTGAATGCCCGGCTGCTTCTCGCCGCCGTCGTCGTCCGATTTGTTGTTGCTGGGAATCCTAATTTGGCCCGACTCCGCCAGCTCCTCGTAGGGCGGCGTCTGGATGTCGTGAATGCAGGTCCACTGAAATGATCGAGTGTAAAATAGCGACAGCTACACCAAAGTGGGAGAAAGGAAGCACGGCGGTTAGGAGCGCATTCCGCCATGAACCGCACGGTTGTGAGCTTGCATCCCAGTCCAACGTGCAACCGATATTCGAGCCGACATCCAGGAGACTTCGCAACCAGTCACGTTCTCGAGCGCGTCTATGCACTGCCGGCTGTTACACTATCAACTCTCTCTCGAACCTCGGATCTCTCGTCGGAGTTGTTGCTTCTAGTGGCAATGGCCCATCCCATGGGGTGTGGGGCGATGCAGTTGACAGAATCTGGATCGGAGTCCTCTGGAAAATCCGTGATCATCTCCACTCGGTTGCGCCCAGCAGTGAAGCGCCTCAGCTGCTCCGCCACAAAGAGGTTGGGGAAGAGCCCCTCCGTCTGCTGGGCGATCCAGAAGCCGTTGGCTCGGAAGCCCTGCGGTGGGAGATACAAAGCTGGCTCATATCGCGAATACTCCATAAGATACCCCCCACCCCACCCCACTAGAAGGGGGCTGAACAAGCTGTTTTAAAAAAGTTGAGTTGTTTTATTAATACAGAGTGGTTTGTGAGTGTTTTAAAGTGGAAGAGTAAAAGAGTGGATACTTTTGTAAAGTATTTCAAAGCCTTTCCGATATGACGCGCGCCCGCCCGGAGTTCACTATTCATGCGCTACTTCTGACACGCTCCTTTCTGAGAGGTTCTTGCAGGGCAACATTGGGATCGCCCGGGATTATTTTTTTGAGCAAGACACACGCATTTCTGAACGGTTGTTGCTGGGCAACATTGGGATCGCCCGGGATTAATTATTTTTGCAGACAAAGTTGTTCGTAAGACAAGGGTTTAAAAAAAAAACAAAAGTATTTCTTTAGGAATGACCGTTCAACAACTGCCTCAACGTAAGCTTTCAAACGGTCGAACGAATGCCGCTCGACAACGTAAGACGAGCGAGTTAGGGCCCATTTGCTGTTTGAACCTTTGGGTTACTGTAGCTCCCGAAATTCAAACTTTTGAGTTTCGACCAATAGAAGAACAAATGATCAGTGAGTCGAGAGCTATCCAACCAACCCAAGATCGTCTCCGTACGACGCACTCTGAGCGAGTTAGAGCGATTTCTGCGTTAAAACGCAAGAATGTCGCTTTTCGTGTTGCGTGTTTGCGTAATTAACACAAGTTTTAATGCCAAGCGAAAGAGCACGTCGAGACCTTTCAGTTGACCTATCGCGCGCCGCTCTACGACGTAAGACGAGCGAGTTACAGCCGTTTTCCGTTTTGACCTTCGGAGTACTGTAGCGCGCGCAATTCAAACTGTTGAATTTCGAAGTCTCTTAGCGACATTACCAGTGAGTCGAGAGCTTTCCGTAGAGCCCAAGATCTCCTTCCTACGACTTTCCAACACCGAGATCTGAGAGCGTGACGGACGGACGAACGAACGAACGAACGCACGGACGCTAAGCTCTCGTGGGAGTTCGCCCGGCTGAGGCCGGGCGAAAAAATGAGCCCCCAGGGCTTAGGGGGGGGGGTGGGGGGGGGGGGGGGGGGTGGGGAGGTAGCGGTAATTTCGGCTAGAAGAGTGGGGTCAAGTAGAAATTCATTCGGATTCGCCTTTCAGGCACTTCATGGCGCCTTTCAGCTCGCCTCCATGTCTTTAGCGAGCTTGTCCAAATCCAGATCGTGAATGACCACCAGGTAGCCCCACTGGGTGCTCAGAATCATCTTGTCTCCCGCCGCCGTCATACGCATGCGCACCAAGCCGTCCATGCGCCACAGACGCTCCATGCGCTCCTTCGGACTGGGACTGAAGAATGGAAAGTGTTAGTAGAGAATAGAGCAGGGTGGCTTCTCAATCGGTTGTTTATGCGAAGTCACCTCTCAGAGACCGCATAGACGCGATTGGGCCAAGGTTCCAAAATTGCTATGAAAAACAGCATAAAACACGCTAAAAGTGCTGAAAACGCTACATGTTGACGAAAAATACCTTAGTAGCGCCGCAGGCGAAAATCTTGATAATTTTCAGGCTGATTTTCGGAAAATTTCTCAATTTTGCTTCACTGTCCGCGGGGGAGGGGCTACAATAAGAACAGGAAGCGCGTTCCAGTTGATCCCCCCCCCCCCCCAATCGCACCTATACGGCCAAGCGAACGCACTGCGCGCGCGCACCTGTTGAGCTTCCAGGCCATGACCTGTGAGTCGAAGCCGGAGCTGACCAGCACCCCTTCCTCAGGCAAAAACTCGACGTTCTTGACCCAACCCGTGTGTCCCACCAGCTCGAGCACCGACTCGTCCCTCTTGAGATAGCGCAGGTCCCACAACTTCACCTTCTTGTCGTCCGAGGCGGTCACGAACAGACGCGAGTCGAGAAATCTGCGCAACAGAATCGATACAAGCGTCCCGCGCTTCTCAACGCCCTGCTCAATACAAAATAGCACAAACTTGACGCAGTTGATGCAGTCCAGGTGGGCGTGCTCCACCGAGCTCTTCACAGTCAGCTTGTCGAGCGGGTCGAAGAACAAGACGCTGCGATTCTCGGTGGCGGCCGCCAGCAGATTCCTGTAATCGAGTGGCTACCGTAGAATTACTCCCACTTTGTTACAAAACACAACATCAAACCAACAAAACCCACCCATCGGAGGTGAACTCCAAGTTGAAGATGCCACCGTGGCCGCTGTGCCGAGTCCTTCCCATGGGGTCCCATTTGGACAGCAGTTTCATGTTCGAAGCGCACCTTCTCGCCAAAGCGTCCCGACAGCCGATTCGGTATCCGCCGTCGGGTCGGAAGCCCATTTCTTGGCTCCTGCCACCCCGCACGGTGCCGGGACTGCCGCCATACCTGCAGCTGCGCATGCCGACCACTGTCAGAGACTGCGACAAATTGCCATGTCAAGCTAAACACGGCAGAATCAGCTGGGAGACCGTTCGGCCCATCCAACTTCTCATGCGAAGGACGGCTGCCTTCGCGCAGACCGGCGTTACAAGAACTACCGTAGCCCTTCATGGAAATCAGGCAATGTATCCGTCCAAAACCAAAACTATTCGAATTCGACACTTACGCCATTCGCCGCGTTGCCAACAGGGCTTTTGTTGCTTTTATCAACACCACAGATGCACAAGACGTCACAGCACACGTACGACGAAAGAACAGGGAAATACATAGAGCGAATCGCGCCGCCAACAGGGCTTGTTGCTTTTTGGCACTCCGCTTTGCAAAAGCAGGAGTGCTCTATAGGGGGCGTCGGATTGAACAGAATCATCTTCACAGTGGTATCCCGACAGAGGAGCGACAGACAAAGGAGCGACAGACAGAGGAGCGACGACAAAGGAGCGACGCGACAAAGGAGCGACACGACAAAGGAGCGACGGACAAAGGAGCGACAGCTCAGACATCGTTTTGTCAGCCAGTTTTAATTGTTCCGACAGTGGTAAATTGTCGGAATGGGACGTTTGGGCGCCGCCGTTTGGGCGCTGGGGACGTTTGGGCGCCGCTGACTTATATTATCTTTCGAATTTCACTGTAACGGGACTGCGTCATTAGTCTTTCAGACACCATTTGGCTTCAGGCTTGGCTTAGTTCAAGCTGAGGGCTAGCATTAGATCTGGCTTATGCTTAGACTTATTTTTAAGGCTATGCTTAGTAAAAGCGTCGCCGCAGGCGACGGCACACGCGAAAGGTTGCTGATGTGATTAGCCTTGGTCGATGCCCGGCCGACCAAAAATTGGGTCCCGGGGTCGAAATTTTAAAGTTGAATTGAGTTTTATTTAAGATTGAAATTGAATTAAGATTTGAGTTTTATTTAGCCGGCTTTGTGCATCACAACACGACCCAAACATGCAAAACTTGTCCGAACAAGTTAAAACTTGTCCAAATATGTCCAAGCAATTTCAAACTTGTCCAAACACGTCCAAACACGTCCAAACTTGTCAAAACTTGTTCGAACATTGTCGTTGTTGCTTGCTTTTGCTTGCGCACTCGTCGTTGTTTAGATTACGGCGCATCGGCCGGCTGCAACACACGTTGATGCGTGGTGAATTCAAATACTTTTGGTCTGGGACGGACATATTGCCTGATTCGCATGAAGGGGCTACGGTAGCTCTTGTAACGCCGGTCTGCGCAAAGGCAGCCGTTGCGAAGGCGGTGCGATGGCGAAACGTAAGCTAGCTGCAGTGGAGAAACGTTGAAGTACCAATACTGGGGTAACTACGCAAGACGCATAGAACCACGCGCCAGGTACGCATATGTACGAACTCGAGTATGTCATGCTCACGGCGACATAGCTTCAACTCTCCAACAGACTCTATGCCGCGTTTCGAGAATGCAAACGGGCTGCACTGCTATCCTGATGAGCACACTGACGTGCGAGATGAAGCACATGCAAATCGAAGCTCCCCCTCCCACCCCTTGTCTCAGGAGTCGGGATCGAGGGAGCAGCTGCGTCTTGTCAATCGGCTGTCCGTCCGCCTAATTCTCAAGCTTGAAGTGTGTACTTCCGTAGCGCAGCCCGCTTGAGAGACCCCACAGTTTTCCCAAGCAGTGTTCCGCTGCTCGGGACGACGTTTCTCTAGTAGGCAGGCGTTGCGCCCTGTTTGCTCGAGCTGCTTATGCAGAAAGAGATTGTGCCGCGCGAGCGAACCCTTGCTACGTCGTGTACAAGCGGTGAATGGTGTCTCGCACTGTAGTCGACGGCGGAGCAAGCAATAAAGATAGTGTCTGTGTCGACCGAAGAGCATGCGATTCGTGCTTCTAGACCAGCACCGCAAGTCCTCCATCATCAGTCAGCCGCCGACTTCGCTGCTCAGAGGCCCCATGGAAGGAGGGGAAGAGAGCGGGCGCTCGGCGTCGCCGCTACAGCCGCCGAGCTCGAGCCATCGTTCCCGGAGGCGTTTTCGCCGATTCCCCCTGCACGTCTCCTTCCGTCTGATTCCCAAGCGGATCCTGCTGCTGATCGTCGCCGTGCAGAGCTTCCTGGCCGTCGTCAGCCTGGGCGCGGGCGTCGCCTGCACTGTGATGGGCCAGCGGGGGGCACGCTTCTACGACGGCGACGCCAACTGCGCCGACCTCACGGCCATCTGGGTGCCGGTGGTCGGCGTCGTCGCCTGCGTCTTCGGCTTCCTGGCCGTCAAGTTCTGGCAGAAGGGATCCATGGCGCTGGCGTACCTGGCGCCCGCTTTGCGAAACGCATCGTCTTAGAATGCAGCTTTCTAAGGCCTCCGCAGGGAAACACACCTACGGATCAACACAGACTCATAAATGAGCTGAGATGTGCGCACTGAAGCCGACGCTACGGTCAATTGAATTTCAATGAATATACACAAGACAATTCGTTACAATTGCCACCAAAGATGCCGATGGGTGTCGCAAAACGGGCGCTCCGATTCTAAGCGCGCTCTCTGCCGTGTGTGCGCTGGCGTTGATGATTCTCTCGCTTGTGATGGCCGTCAAGTGGCTGGGACGCTCCTCCTACACCAACGACTGGGCTGAGGTCAATACCGTCACCGACTTCGTTCTCGTCGCTCTCGCCGTCTTCTACAGTGAGTTGGGCGTTGTCATTAGGATATTTTACCCTGGTAGGTAGTTCAAAAGATCATAAAGCCAATCAACAAGATTTCTAAAGATTACAGAGAAGTCTATTGCAACTTAAATTACTCACATAAATAGTTTATCTAAATCGATTTAAGCATGTTTTAATTAAATTGGTTTGGAATAGCAAATTCTAGTAAAAGCTAATTGAATTTAGTCAAATTCATCTTTAACGATATTATATTTATTAAATTTCAATTTCATTTCCTTTTGCTGCTTACACTGCACTCACACTCTATCTCTATCACACTCTCACTCACACTCTTACACTCTATCTTGTTATGTTTTGTTTAAACTCACATATGTTATTTCTCTTTCATTTCAATTTTCTAGTGAGAATTGAAAACCTGAAGTACCCATTATTCCTATTTATTTTAATTTCATCTAATTTAATTCGATTTACTCTTATCATACTTTGTCTCGCCATATTTCGTTTACTTTATCTTTATTTACATTGCCTCTAATTAATTGTATTGCATTTTGTTCTTCCTTCTTTCTGGGTATAAATTAAATTCTTCACTTCATCTAATTTTTAGTGTACCGTATATGATTTATCTCATTTCGCCGTAATGCAATGTAATGTGTTACTTCTATATCGATTGTTTCCAGTCCTGTCCTGTGGCGCCATGTTCGGCACTATCGCCCAGTACAGAGTTCCACCGAAAGAGTTGAAGGAGCGGCCGGAATCCGGCCAGCCTCTTCACATGACTGGGACTCTGATTCGCGGAGTCATTTGACGACTGATGTCGACAGCAGGCAGCAGTATTATCGCCTCTCTTCGCCAGTTCTCGCCAGAGTTGCCATGTGATCAACACAACTTTTGAAAGTGTTTGTACCTTGGCTGTTTGTGTGAGGCAAGTACACATCGGTAGTTGAGTCTCAACGAACGTAGGTGTTTTGTGGACGACAGCGCGTCGACTAGATGACTAGGGTAGGTAGATTACTTCACGAGCTTGAGCTTACTCTAAGGTATCTTCAGTTCTCTTCGCGTGTTGTTCCGCCACAGCAGCTGTCCAACGTCTCTACCGGTGGCAACTGACTGAGAGGGCCTGGCTCCCCACTGTCTCCATTGCACAGCTCGATACTGTGCACAGCGTTTCGGTACGCTCGCCAAACGCATGGATTCGCAAAACAGAGCGCACCGCCGCCGCGCCGCCCTTGCGATTCCTGAAGGGTAGGTAGAGGTGTCACTGCAGACATTGGTAGGTCACTTAGCAGCAAACACCTCCTTTGTTGACTCAATGTTGACATGTAGAGAACTACTGACGTCACAACTGAACTACAATTTTTTAATCTGCACCTGTCGATTGTTGTCAGCGAAGCAGACAAAGGCTTCCTCCTCTCGGCGGGAGATTGCCCACTTTGAGTGGTCCTTGCTGTTGAGAAACTCCACGCCGGACGGACTCTCGCGACGCGAGTTCACCACCTCGAAAGGAAAGCTACATATTGACCGTGGCAAGATCACTGTAGCTTCTGTAGAAGGTTGTTGATATGCAGAAATTGGTCTGACGTGGTATAATACCTCGAACGGATTCCCCGAGCAACCGGATGACAGGTCCGTACTGACGCCGTTCAGCCAGGTCGACACAAATAGGTCGCTTTGCAGTTCAAGACTGACCATGTCTTGGTACAAGTCTGCAAGCGACGGAAGGTCAGACGCATCCTGGCAAACTACATAGTCACGCGCGTTACTGTCCCGATTAGCGAAACTACACACTTCCAACTGCGCACCTGTTCCACTGACGTTGGGCGAGTAGCGCCAGTTCTCGTTCTTTGCGAAGTGGCTGAAGAGAGTTCCGTTGATCGCCGCCACCTGGGTTGCTTTCCTGATCGCTTCTCCATCTCTTGCTTCTTGGACGGTGCGGCTCCTTCCTTCCAGCACCAAGCGCCAAAATGGGTACCGATCGAGAATCGCCTGGGGTGACGACGAGCTATATATCGATGGCTCCATCAGGAAGAAGTTCTCTCCTGAATGGTAAGTGAAATAGACGTCTGGTTTATTGCGTGTGTTGTTGTTATTAGACTCCCACCGAGGTTCTCCAAAAAGTCCTCTTTGCCAAAGGTGGCACAGAAGACATGCTGTCCGTTTCTCAGGCCGCTGTCGGGGTAGCGGTAGTAGCGAAGGAGCTCGTCTAACGGATCGGCGAAGCGGGGAACGCTGTGCAGAATCCAGACGCAGTTGACTGCGTCGCAGGCCACGATTCCCTTAGTGTGACCTTTACTGCCGGCGGAGTAGCCCGACGGGTGCTTGTCGTTGTAGAAGATGTGGAAGAAGTCCTGAGCTGTTACGGTGAATGCTATGGCTGCTACCGCACCAAATACTGTAAATCGGGACAAGTTCAGACGTGAAAAAAGTTCGGACAGTTCGGACAGTACCCCTTTGTCCGAACTTTTTTCATGTCCGAATAGACAATTTTACGTACAGTACAGTACAGTACTATATAACCTCTAAGAGGGCTTTTGTCCGAACTTTTCTCATGTCCGAATAAGGATTTATGGGCTTTGTTCGAACATAACTCTGTCCGAACTTCTACCGATTTACAGTACTCCTCAACCCGTTCGTTTCTCACGTCCGGTTCCTCCAAGCGGGCCCGACGCACGGCTTCCATCGTACGCGCCAATGGATGATTTCCCGAGAGAATGCTCGCGCTCGACAACTCGAAGGAGGGAGAGCGTCTGTCCATGTAAAGGAAGCCCTCTCCCCTTTGGACAAGAGGGCTGGCGTGCGAGTTGATGTCGGGAAGCTTGTAGTAGGCGAACCTGCGACGTCAATTATGCATCAATCTGAGCACCTATAAACATACCGACAGTAGGTAAACGTAAAGAGACACCCTGGATCGAGCTGTTCGAGCTGGCTGTTCCCCCAGACCGAGGGCTTCCGATTTCGTGTGGACTCAGTCTCGAATGCTATGTGCACAGCCGTCAGGCGCTGATGCGCCGATCGGGGCGCTTTGATGGTGGTGCGTATAGTAAATTCAACTATTCAAACCTACCATCTCTACCTAATATGCAAATCCTGAGGCTGCTGTAGCCCTCATATTATCGCAGAGATTGCTATCTCTACTCCAACCGATACAAAAGGGGGACCAAATCGTCATAATTTGAACCCGATCCTCGGTGGACCGAACCCTTGCCCGTCGTAACGGCAAATTGGTGAAAGCCCTAAGGCTGACTCCAACCGCTAAGGTTTAGCGAACCCGATCCGTGACCCCAATTGTTCTTGGGTAACGTGATTCTTTGGCGCGGGAGCCTAGGTCCTGTTCATACCTTTTCCCTGCTACCGTGCTACGTTGCTTTGTGCTCTCCCGACTATTCTACTTCCCGCTATCGCTGGAAGAGCGCAAGGGAACGTCTACATCCCACGACCAGTTTGTAAAGTCCGGCACTTTGTGAGCTCGGCGAAGAAAGTGCGAAGAGAAGTTGTGGACCGACCGTGTCGACTCTTCCACTCGACTTCCATCCGGTCGGCTAGTCGCTTCCTCGCCGAGGAGGGACAGAGAAGATTGATAACGGTAATCCAAGAGTTAGGTGCCTACTATACCGACTCCACTAGGTGAGATCTTAGTAGGAGCTAGGGAGTTGGCTCTACTAGGTGAGTCACAGCAGTTAGTGGCCTTTGCAGTGGTGACCCGTCCCCGTGACCCAGCTCTTGTCAGTTCTTTGCTCCGGCACGGAACTAACAAAGTTGGAGAGCGCGCCTTCTGGATCACCATTGTCAAACGCTTCTACGCTTTCCTGCTCAGAATTTTCTGCAGCCTATACTCCCCTGATATTGTGCTTTGCTCAAATCGGTGCAGTTTTCTTTTGCAGGATCGCGTACCCCTCGTTCGGTTGTCGGACCTGATCAGGTGCCGTGTACGTGCCTACAGGTTTACGACCACGCCGGGCAAATCATCGCCAAGCAGTCGAGCAAGCCAAGCGGCGTCGCCGTTCGCTCCTCCACTGCGGCGAACCTTTCCAAGTGCAGCCAAGCGCTCTCACCGGGCGACAACGGCTGCGCGCACACACTTCTACACGAGCGTCGATTCGACCGCTTTGCTAGCGGCGAGATTGTATTGTCGTACTGTGCGACCGTGACTCGTTTGCAGTGATGTCAGCGACAGGCGGCAGACCGCAGTCTGCATTGTTCCGGACGCCCCAAGGAGGCAGTCGTAATTCCGACACGGCACCGCCCAGCGCATCGGCGACGCCCCGGTTGACAAGGACCCCTGCTCGCTTCACTGCCCAGCACGCTGGCGCTCTCCGCATCAATTTTGACGACGGGAACGCCATACCGCAGACTGTTGACTGCGGTTTTGTGCAACGCTTGGAAGACGCGTTTCCAGGCATCACGAGTCAACCGGCGGCCGACATTCGACAGTGCCTTCCTCGAATCAACATGCTCCCGGCCGAGAGAGAGTACAACGAATTAGTCCTCAAGTACTTCCGAAATCTGCCCGCAGTCGTGATCGAACACGACCTGCCGCCAGAACTAGCTGAAAGGGAAGGTAAAGTGTTGAGTGCACATACGCACACCGCTTTCGCTTACTTTTGGAACACTACGAACTGGGCTCATATGGCGCCCACGTATCGCCTCAAACGCAAACTTCTCGGTTTTACGACTTCGTTCCTTCAGAGAACCGACTTCAAGTACTCTCCTTCAGAAGAATTTCTCAAGGAATTCACCAGAGAATGGGAAAACAGGGCACACGAGACCCTCCAAGCCTACGTCGGAACTGAGTACGCTCCGTACCTCACGACAATCGACCCGACGAGAATTCCCAAGCCATTGCTGCTCAACGAGCGAGACTACGTCGAGCAGTGTAGAGATAAGTATACGGTGAATGACGAGATTCGCGTCATCTCACTGGACGGCAGAGTGATGCGTGTGGAATTGCAACTGGGGTGTTTTCTCTTCACAGAAGCAGATCTCGACCCTGTGGATCAAGCGGACCTCGACAACGCCCTAGCTGAAGCAGGCTGGGAAAACAATTCGAGACCTCCCCAACAGGAGAACGACGACGAGGACGGCGACGACGACGTCGACGACGGCGCGCCGCTTCTTCCTCCGTCGAGAACTCTAAATCCACAACCGGGAACAGTGCCAATTCAACAGCAACCCTCTGCCCAGGAACAAGCTAACGGCGGCGCTTCACAGCAAGCACCGACGGGTAACGGCGCCCAGCAAGACGCGCCGGCCGCCAACGGCGCCCCGCCGGTCGCGCCAGCCGCCGACGCCGACGAGCGGCAACAGCTGCCTCCAAGGCAACAGCCCCAAAATGGCTCAAATATCTTAGTTCAGATCGAGTCGCCGCAAGATGATAATCAGCAGCGACGGGCAAATGCAGCGGCTACACTCGCTCGCTTCCCACCGGGCAGACAGCCGCCAGCGGCGCAACCACAACAGTTCGACAATCGAGCAAGACGACGACTGTCCACGATCTCCGAGCAATCTCCCCACGATTCCAATGAATCGCTAAATGCGACTAAAGTTTCACAGGCTTCGAGTCAAGACGACGCGAGGCAACGACTGAGACAATTTCGTCGACAAACGGGAATGACAACCGATGAGATGGTCAATCTTGTTACTCAAGATCCATCGGCTCTCAGAGATCTACTCGACTCGGTGACAGACGACGACAGCCAAGGCGACGGACGGCGTCCGCCAACCGAGACAGTCGAACCGTCACCGGGCAATGCGCCGCCACCACCCAAAGTAACTCTGTGCGGTGCCAATAATGACAATGCGCAGAGAGGATTCTATACCAACGAGTTTGTGGCCGACCGGCGGCGAACCGTAGCGCCACACTACAATACGCAGCGTTTCGCTGCCGCTGATAGTGCTAATCGGCCACCATCTATTGCAGAAAATCGGCGTAACCGCAAGCTTCAGAACCGGGAAAATCTACGCCGAACCGATCCGGTCTCTGCCAACTCGAGAACAGCGACGGTGCTCACCGGGGAACCGGCCATGCGCCAAACGGCGACCATGCAAGAAAAGGAGCGCCTAGAAGAACAAGTCGCCATGCAGAAAACCGAGATCGAGAACCTTCGCCGCCAGAACGTGACCCTCATGAACCAGAGACACGGCTGGGGCACTTCAGATTCAGGTGGTAGCAGACCTCGATCACAGAGACCCAAAGTTTCAGATTCCAAGCGCCAAGACGCTCAACCAACTGGGCACGCGCCAACGGCGCCTACCACCAAGCCAAACGACGGCGCTACTGCGCCCGTCACGAACAGGGACGTGCGAAAGCACCTGCGCTCGCACGAGGACGACGTCAGAAACGAGATACGGCGGATGGCTCAGGAAGCCATACAGGACAATAATATTGCTCCGCTCACTTGTACGGGCAATATGCGCAGTGTACCACAGGTTCTACGAGAGTTCAGTGCTGCGTCAGGGGGAACCCAAGCCACTCGCACTGACATGGGGTACTCGCAGCTTCATCCCAAGCTGCTAACGAGAACGGCGCTTGCACAAGCCGCCGCCGACGACAGCTACTACTGGAACCCTCGAGACAGAGACCTGCCCAAGTTGTTCACTGAGGCACGGCAGATCAACGAGACCTACCCTCAGGAGGACGACGGCGTCGTGACCGAGCGACTGGTCGGCGGCGACAATCGACCCCCGCCCAAGTTCGCCAACGAATCATCCGACCGTACCTACGAGGACTTCGTCAGGGAGGTGATGATGTACTTCTATCATATCAACCTCAATCCAAGATATTGGACAGACAAATTTCATTCGCTCCTGAAAGGTCAGGCAGCTACATATATGGAAACAATTAGCGACGACTATCGACTCTTGTGCTTCCAAAGGGCAGTTATTGAAGTAGGCAAGAGACTAAACCCTCTTCCTTCTGCAGAGGAACTGCAACTGGAACTGAGTTCTCTCACGTGGGACGGCAGTAGCGACGGTCTCGACAAGCTCGAGCGCCAAATCCAACAGTGCATTCGCAAGATGCCTGAGACAAGAACCGGAGTCAGTACCGGCGAAGAACAAGGCGCCGCCGCGTTCCTCAGCCGGCTCCCTTCGAGATGGCGCGAGGAGATCCGCCGCACTTCCCGTCTGCAACACGTGCGCTCCTACGCGCAGATGGCGAGAGAGAAGCTCAAGGAAGTCGCGAGAGACGCCGAACAAGAATACATCGCTAAGAAAACCAGGGAAGGTTTGGAAAAGATTCGTTCTGAGACTTCAGGCAAAGTCGACCCGATTTCCGGCCGGATCATCCTTCCCAAGGACGTTCGAGACGACCTGAAACGATCGTCCAAGACTGACGACGGTGGCAAAGCCGCCAAAGATAAATCGGTGACTCCGTCTAATCGTGCGCGTTCAGATCGAGACAACCGACCACAGAGGAACAGAACTCAAGGCGGCCAGTCGCGCGGCTCCTCCAAAACTCAAGCCACCTACCCGGCCGACAGTTTTGCCGCGCCCAAACCATCTCGTCAAGCCGCTTACATTTCTGGAGGCGGGAAATCTTCACTTCAAAAGGCTTCCAACGCCCCCAAACAAGCGTCGACGTCGGGAACAGCCCCTGTCAAACCTTCACAGTGCTTCATTTGCAGAGAAGAAGGCCATCGAGCAAGAAATTGCCCCAAAGCATCGCAACAGGCGACTGCGAACGTCGTATACGGTAGCTCCGACTCCGAGTCAGACTCCGATCAAGATGGCAACTACCACAGTGACGGTGACGCCGACAACGGCCAAGACGGCAACGCTTCGGCGGACGGCGGCCAGACTTCCGACGACGACGGCAGCGACAGTGGGTCAAGTGACGGTACGGTACACACCCTTACCGTAAACCTACGTCATCTGGGTACACGGAAAGTTCCGCTGATTGGCCCAGAAATCAAACTACCCTGCCAAGTAGAGGGTGTCACAATGAACGCTATGATGGATACGGGTTCGTCCGTCTCAATCATGAGCATGGGCTTGTGCAACAAAATTGCGGAACAGAAACAAGACCCTGACAAGGAGTGGTGGAACCGCGCACAGTGGATCCCACCCAACTCCATGAAAATCAAAGACTACTCGCAAAAGGAGATCAAAGTGTCTCACTGGTACCCCGTGGTATTTCAAGTTGCAGGAAAGCAGATCGAAGTGCCGGTTATCCTCAACCCATCGGACTCCAACTACGAGATCATTCTGGGTACAAACTTCATGAGTCTACTCGGCGCCGATCTGCAAGTGGTCGACACGATAGTCGGCTGGACGCTGACACCAGCCGTCGTCACCAAGAAACAGCTGCACCCTAACAAGGACGCAGCGCCTGCGCCAACCACGGAGGAAGGCGAAGCGCCGCCACCAGCGGCCGCCGCCAAAAGCGACGGATCTGCCTTCGAGCGAGACAAGCCAAAGCGACGGGTTGACGCAACGACGCCGCCCGCCAGCAAGCCAAACAAGACTTTCTCTCAATCAGTCAGTGGTGTCGCCAAAGATAATCGTGCTTCGGTTAAGGCCAAGTTTGACGCCAGTCAAGCTCAAGACACGACGACGAGAAAGTACTACCAATCTACGTCAAAGACGACGACAGCTTCCAAGGACGCCACTGGCGCTCCCAAGAAGCAACAGACGACCTCCTCGAATAATAGTAGCACTACCTTGCATTCTTCCCGCGATTCTAGGAAGATCGGCACGCCGACCGGTGCTGCGAAAGACAAGACACCGCCGACGGACAAGAATTCCCTCCCACGGAAACCGGCTCGCGACCGCCCGCGGCCTCGAGTCTCTTCCTCTAACGTCGGTGCAGAAGATAGTGCCACTAATTCAGCGTCGTCGGGTACACCAAAAGCTACCAAGACTGAGTCGTCTCCCAAGACAGACTCCAAACAGCGATCTGAATATCAGACTCGCAGTAAAACAAGTACAGTTCACGGTTTAGATGCCAAGTGGACGACAAAAGATCGAATCGCGATCCTGGAGGCCATCGAAGAAGGCCCAACCGAGCTTCAAGCAGCGGTCGACGCCGCCAACGAGAAAGCTCGAGCCAAGATTCGCGACAAGAACAAGAAAGAGAAGGCCAAGTCAGAAGCCTGTCCGAAGGACACGGCCTGACGGTGCGAGGGCGCACAGGTGTCAATTGTTGTCACTAACCGCACCTTCGTCGCACCAAATTCTATTGCAGTTGTTGAAGTGCAACCTGTAGCGCCCTTCTCTTCAAGATTGTACGCTTTCGAGAGATTCGAGATCGGAGGACAAGGTCGAGGAGTCTTCGTCGAGCCCTCACTCCACGTCGAATTCCCTGGCCAACCCGAGATGCTTGCTACAGTTCGCAATCTGTCGGCTTACGGTATTCATCTCTACCAAGGTTCCGACATGGGTACAGTCTACGAAGTCGACACCGTGCACGAGCAAGACCTGCGTGCGCCTCCGATCCGGGTACATTCCAAGGGCAATGAGTCCGAGGCGACAGTGAACCTCGTCACCTACGACACGCCCAGGGAAAATGAAGCCCACTGGAACGCAGTGCGGCAAAAGCTGGAACTCGGCAATGACCCCGAAACAGCCCAAGCGCGAGCAGATCTGCTCCAACTTATCGAGATGTATCATGACGTGTTCGCGCTCAACCTTTCAGAACTTGGCGAGGCCAAAGACGTCGAGTACACTATCGACATCACGGAGAAACCTCCCAAGCAACAACCACGTCGACTGCCCTACAACAAGCGGCAGGAGGTCTACGAGCAACTACAAGAGGCGATCGACGCCGGCATCCTCGTCCACTCCGACGGCAGCGAGTACGCTTCGCCAATTGTGGCCGTGCGCAAGAAATCCGGTGAACTTCGCATTTGCTCCGACTTTCGACTTCTCAATGCCAAGACAGTTGTCAACGCTGGCACCTTGCCACGCATCGACGACATCTTCCAGAACATTAGTGCACTGAAACCGAAATGGTTCTCACTAATCGATCTAGCTTCAGGCTACAATCAAATCAAGTTGTCCAAGGAAGCGCAGCGAATGTCGGCAATCGTCTGCGGGACCTGGCACCTGGAGTGGACCCGTCTGCCGTTCGGCATGACCAACGCTCCGGTCTGGTTCATGAACTACATGCAGAAGACGTTGGGCGGCATCGACGACCAACGCATATTCATCTTCCTTGATGACATAGTCGTTGTGAGTGAGGATTTAGATACTCACCTCAAGCTACTCCAAAAGATCTTTGCCAAGCTTCGGGAAGTCCAACTACGACTCAAGCCGAAGAAGTGCGAGTTCCTGTGCAAGTGCGTCAAGTTCTTGGGCCTCCTGGTCGACAAGAACGGCATCCGCACCGACCCAGACAAAGTCTCGGCCATCACGGACTACCCACCGCCGCGCAACATCAAGGAGCTTCGACAGTGGCTAGGAATGGCTGGGTACTTCAGAAAGTTCATCGAACGGTTTAGTGTTTTAAGCAAACCAATGACGCGACTCCAAGAGAAAGACGCGCCCTACGTCTGGTCGGACGAGTGCCAATCGGCCTTCCAAGAACTCAAGAAACGACTGACCGAGGCACCGGTGCTAGCGCACCCGAACTTCGCCAAGCCTTTCTACATCGAGACAGACGCCAGCGTCGACGGCGTCGGGGCACAGCTACTCCAGAAGTACGGTGAAGATAACGGTTACGCTGACGCTCAGACGTTAGCAAGCCTGGAAAAGCCAGTCATCAGACTCGGCGATTTCAAACCGATAGCATTTGTTAGCAAAGCTTTCAACCGAGCTGAGCGGAACTATGCCGCCTCAG
Organism: Linhomoeus sp. GSCO2_2; assembly: GCA_030248115.1. Lineage (NCBI taxonomy): Eukaryota > Metazoa > Nematoda > Chromadorea > Monhysterida > Linhomoeidae > Linhomoeus > Linhomoeus sp. GSCO2_2. The sequence goes on along the minus strand of JASAMZ010006838.1, from coordinate 1,026 downwards.
AACAAGAATGCCTAGCAGTAGTATTTGCTTGCAAAGAATTTGCGTCCTACTGCTACCGTCTGCCAGTATATGTGATTACAGACTGTGTCGCCCTAACAGCTCTGCTTTCAAGCAGATCTCTTTCAGGCAAGCTAGCCAGATGGGCACTGACAATTCAAGAACTCAACCCAGTCATCATCTACCGGCAAGGCGGGGTAAACAAGATGGCTGACGGCCTGTCACGCCGACCCCTGTCAGCCTGGGACAAAATGATAGCAGAGAGCACTGCTGTCGATACCGACCAGGGCACCTCTGATGTCCACACCCTTCAAGCGGTCGAGCAGAACGAGATAGTGCCAATTCTTTCTCTGAAAGATGGCAGTGATGCTGCTGCAGTGAGAGAACTACAGTACGCTGATCCGTTTTGCAGGAGACTGATCGATTACTTCGAGTCAGACACCATCGACCTCAAGGGACCCGACCTCGAGAAATTCATCTGCGAGGCACGTTTCTACGTCGTCTGGGAAAGAATGCTGTGGCGAGACGACGGCCTCTACGCCGAGCCGCGTGTGGTAGTACCTGCTTCCGAGCGCAAGGTACTCATGTGGGAAGCGCACGCTGCGCCTACATCAGCACACGCCGGTCCAAGAAAGACGTGGCAACGACTGGAAGCCAAGTTCTTCTGGCCACGGATGCGGAAGGACGTCTTCGACTATTGCGAGACCTGTCTACCATGTGCACATCGCCGGGGACAGCACAAGCGGCACTACGTGCCCTTGATGCACGTCAAGTCTGAGAATCGGCCAATGCACACCATCGCAATTGACGTCCATCATGTTGGACCGTCTGTCAGTGGGAACAAACATACGATTTTAGCCTACGACATCTTCACCAAGCTCGTGGCCGGCACAGCGGTTCCAGACGAGAAGGCGTCCACGCTGGCAAAGGCGCTGATCGATCACGTCTTCTGCATCTATGGACCGCCAAGGCTAATCCTGTCAGACCTGGGTGCAAATCTAACTTCGTTGATTTTCCAGGAAATGTGCA
>JASAMZ010006834.1:0-33145 GCA_030248115.1 Linhomoeus sp. GSCO2_2 | reverse complement strand
ACTTCTTTGCACCGATGTATCGAGCATAGTCTGCCAAGTATTTAGCAAATAGTTTCAAATTTTATAATTAACGAAATTAGGGATATTTTCAAGGGTTTTGTCAAAATTCACAAATTTCGACAATTTCAAACGGCTTAAATTTCAAAACTTCTTTGCACCGATGTATCGAGCATAGTCTGCCAAGTATTTAGCAAATTGTTTTAAATTTTATAATTAACGAAATTAGGGATATTTTCAAGTGTTTTGTAAAAATTCCCAAGTAGTATAAGGAGTCATGACTGGCCCCTGTGTTATAAGTATGACTGGCCCCCTGGCCCCCTGGCTGCTGGCTGGTGGAGAAGAGTTGCTGGCCCCTAGCTGCTGGACGGTGATTTTTCCGCCAAATTCAAATTGCAGTGCAAGCCTAAGCGACCGAGTGTCTCAAATAACCACACCCCCTCATAAGCCCTGTGTTATGAGTATGACTGGCCCCCTGGCTGCTGGCCGGTGCAGAAGATTCGTTGGCCCCTGTGCTGTAAGTATGACTGGCCCCTGGCTAGTGCTGGCCAGTGAACATTAGCCTAAGTGCAAAGCATCTGTAGATTGCAGGACACAAGCCCAAGCGACCGAGTGTCTCAAATAACCACACCCCCTCATACGCCCTGTGTTATAAGTATGACTGGCCCCCTGGCCCCCTGGCTGCTGGCCAGTGAAGATGAGTTGCTGGGCCCCTGCCTGGTGTGTTAGCAGCATGGTTGGCCTCTTAATAACCCCACCCCTCTCCTCTAGGCTCCTCTAGACCCTCTCCTCTAGGCCCCTCTCCTCTCGGCAGACACCCCAAGTCTGTGAATGCTCCAATAAGCCCACCCCCCAACGACCAAGCATGCGGCTGTCAGAGCCATCAACTGAGCATCTTTAGCTGTGCGTGTTGCGTGTGTCGCATCCTAGTCTACGGACACATTGCCAACTCACTCGTCTGCAGTATGGGAGTACTGACTCACCCTCGTCTACGGACAGATCGTCAACGCGCTTGTCTGCAGGCACAGCTGGTAGAGTGGAGCCTTTAGTTATTTAGGCTCTTGGTCAGTTAAACTTAATTAAATTTGGTATCAGCAGAACTGCCTCGACGCGTAGAATCTAACGGTGACCACGCCGACCCCCTCCGACCTACCACGAATGCCCTGGGGGCAAAAACGTCGCCCACGAAAGGGAGTTTCACCATACTGACAAATTGTTAACAAATTCAAAACACATCGGAACCATATCAAATAGGGGTTCGTTTGAACCGTCTCGGAGAGGCGAATGCAATGCCACCAAGGCCGTCTCCCCCAAATGTACCACGAGCGTTATTTTTGCACTTTTTTAGCCTCAAAAATCAACTTTCGATTGGCTCATCCAAACATAGCGTTGTAGGGGTTCGTTTGAACCGTCTCGCCGAGAAAATTACAATGGTGCTATCCGCGACCCTCAAAAATGTACCACGAGCACTATTTTTGCAGAAAGGTGCCGCAATTTTGTAACTTTTGATTGGATGGTCGGAACATGGTGTTGTTGGGGTTCGTTGAAACCGCCTCGACGAGAGGAATCCAATGGTGCCATCGGCGACCACGTACCACGCACCACGTCCACGCGGGCCACGCAAACGTGGTCGGGTCATAACTCGTTGCTGCCTTTGCCGAATGTGGTCGTGTAGGGGTTCGTTGAAACCGTCTCGACGAGAGGAATCGATTGATGAGGACCTTCAGACTTCACCAGTCAACAAACAAGCCCCCTGTAGAAGCGCACCCAATAGTGAAAGGGGTGAGATTTTTGACCTGCATATAGCCCAAGGGTCAGAGTTTTGGCCCTCATACCTACCAAGGGTTCAGATTTTCGACCCTTAGACAAGGCAAGGGGTGAGATTTTCAAACCTCACACAAAGCAAGGGTCAGAGTTTTGAGTCTCACGCAAAGCAAGGTCCCATACTTTTGGACCCGCGTCAATTTGGAGTCAGCTCGGAGTTGATTTGGAGTCGTTTCTACTGAATCAGAGTCAATTTGGAGTCAGCTCAGACTCGCTTCTACTGGCACACTGACACAGTGGGCACACAGATGCATGCCATCTCTGCTGGGCTGCCACAGACTGCCATCCACAGCCGCAGTACTGAATCCACACTGAATCCATAATGAATCCACTGAATCCACACTGAATCCACTGAATCCACACTGAATCGGAGCCGATCCCTATCCAACCGAGTGAGCGAGTATAAAAGGGCTGCACGCTCATCAATTCAGCATCATTCCAGTGCATCAATCAGTATCAATCAATCAGCATTCCAGTGCATCTATCCAATGGAGTGTGGCATTTGTGGCAACACTTTCTCAACCCACTCCAACAGGCTTCGGCATGAGCGGACTGTTCACAAAAATGAGGTGGAGAAAATGGATGAGACAGAGGTGCCGTATACCAGTGAAGAAGAGGAAGATAGTGAAGATAGCAACGAAGAGGAGGAAGGTAAAGAAGACAGTGAAGATGAAGACTACATTGACGACGAGGAAATATGGAGGCAGATTGTCCGAGATGCTTGCTCCATGCTAGCAGATGAGGTGGAAGGCCTGTCATCCGCTGAGGTACTTGCAAATAAGAAGACCATGTCCCGACTTGTGCGTCTGATTGCTGACCGAGTCCATTGGATTCACGAGGCCTACATGGCGATGCTTTCAAGTGACTTGGTGCGCAAGCTGGACAAGACCATAGAGCAACTGATGAAAAAAGAGGACTACACCAGGAAAGAAGCACGGCTCAAAGCTTGGAAAGACAGAAAGGAGCTTGTGAAAGATCTGATTCGTGATCATCGCCAGGTGCTAGATGAAGAATTTGGTGAAGCCGATGGTAGTGAGACCTGATTGTGCCTTTTGACAGTGTGTGTCTCATCGTGTTCGTGTATCGAATGTTGACAGTGTGTGTCTCGTCGTGTTCATGTATCGAAGAACGTGTCTTTGCCCCTCCATGCATTCAGAGAGACAAAACCACTTCAAACACATCTCTGATTCAGCTCAAATATAGCTCCCAGCCAAACTAGAGCAGCTCCACACCAGCTCCGATTCAAAATAAACGAGCTCTTACCCACTGCAAGGCAGTACAAACTGGCTCGTCGAGAGATGCTAGCGTCAGATTAGAATGTCTTGTCAGGGGCGTGGTATGGCCGGCGCCCGACTCTGAATCACGAAGTCGCGGGTTCGAATCCCGCTCGCGCCGGTCCCAGCAGCCCTCGGTCTACGCCTGCCCCCTCTGCTGGGCCCCTACAAACAAAGGAAAAGGCACTGGTGAGTACGCTTGCCTGCTTGCCACTGTTCCGCCCCAACACACACGCTCCACTTCTTCTATTCAGAGCCCAGACTGGGCACTCGAAGGAGCAGCACCAACACAGGGGGCTGCATGGGCCTCATGAGAGAGGGGCCGAGCATAACTCCCTGTTCGATTGGAGAGTGGAGCGCCCGGGTGGTCGAGAGTAGTACTCGCCCAGCAGCACCCGGTACACGCCCGCTCTCCCTGCTGGGCTGTAGAACCATTGAGGTTCTCATCGATCTCAAGGGACATTGGGGGAAGTCCCTTTTTTTTGCTCCCCCATCACACTATGGCGGCACCAAACCAGCTCCGATTCAGCTCCGATTCACTGGATTCAGTGGGGATTCAGTGTGGATTCATTATGGATTCAGTGGGGATTCAGTGTGGATTCAGTGGATTCAGTGTGGATTCAGTGGATTCATTATGGATTCAGTGTGGATTCAGTACTGCGGCTGTGGATGGCAGTCTGTGGCAGCCCAGCAGAGATGGCATGCATCTGTGTGCCCACTGTGTCAGTGTGCCAGTAGAAGCGAGTCTGAGCTGACTCCAAATTGACTCTGATTCAGTAGAAACGACTCCAAATCAACTCCGAGCTGACTCCAAATTGACGCGGGTCCAAAAGTATGGGACCTTGCTTTGCGTGAGACTCAAAACTCTGACCCTTGCTTTGTGTGAGGTTTGAAAATCTCACCCCTTGCCTTGTCTAAGGGTCGAAAATCTGAACCCTTGGTAGGTATGAGGCCCAAAACTCTGACCCTTGGGCTATATGCAGGTCAAAAATCTCACCCCTTGCACTATTGGGTGCGCTTCTACAGAGGGCTTGTTTGTTGACTGGTGAAGTCTGAAGGTCCTCATCAATCGATTCCTCTCGTCGAGACGGTTTCAACGAACCCCTACACGACCACATTCGGCAAAGGCAGCAACGAGTTATGACCCGACCACGTTTGCGTGGCCCGCGTGGACGTGGTGCGTGGTACGTGGTCGCCGATGGCACCATTGGATCCCTCTCGTCGAGACGGTTTCAACGAACCCCAACAACACCATGTTCCGACCATCCAATCAAAAGTTACAAAGTTGCGGCACCTTTCTGCGAAAATAGTGCTCCTGGTACATTTTTGAGGGTCGTGGATAGCACCATTGTAATTTTCTCGGCGAGGCGGTTCAAACGAACCCCTACAACGCTATGTTTGGATGAGCCAATCAAAAGTTGATTTTTGAGGCTAAATAAGTGCAAAAATAGTGGTCGTGGTACATTTGGGGGTGACGCCATTGGTGGCATTGAATTCGCCTCGCCGAGACGCTTCAAATGAACCCCTATTTGATATGGTTCCGATGTGTTTTGAATTTGTTAACAATTTGTCAGTATGCTGAAACTCCCTTTCGTGGGCGACGTTTTTGCCCCCAGGGCATTCGTGGCAGGTCGGAGGGGGTCGGCGTGGTCACCGTTAGATTCTACGCGTCGAGGCAGTTCTGCTGATACCAAATTTAATTAAGTTTAACTGACCAAGAGCCTAAATAACTAAAGGCTCCACTCTACCAGCTGTGCCTGCAGACAAGCGCGTTGACGATCTGTCCGTAGACGAGGGTGAGTCAGTACTCCCATACTGCAGACGAGTGAGTTGGCAATGTGTCCGTAGACTAGGATGCGACACACGCAACACGCACAGCTAAAGATGCTCAGTTGATGGCTCTGACAGCCGCATGCTTGGTCGTTGGGGGGTGGGCTTATTGGAGCATTCACAGACTTGGGGTGTCTGCCGAGAGGAGAGGGGCCTAGAGGAGAGGGTCTAGAGGAGCCTAGAGGAGAGGGGTGGGGTTATTAAGAGGCCAACCATGCTGCTAACACACCAGGCAGGGGCCCAGCAACTCATCTTCACTGGCCAGCAGCCAGGGGGCCAGGGGGCCAGTCATACTTATAACACAGGGCGTATGAGGGGGTGTGGTTATTTGAGACACTCGGTCGCTTGGGCTTGTGTCCTGCAATCTACAGATGCTTTGCACTTAGGCTAATGTTCACTGGCCAGCACTAGCCAGGGGCCAGTCATACTTACAGCACAGGGGCCAACGAATCTTCTGCACCGGCCAGCAGCCAGGGGGCCAGTCATACTCATAACACAGGGCTTATGAGGGGGTGTGGTTATTTGAGACACTCGGTCGCTTAGGCTTGCACTGCAATTTGAATTTGGCGGAAAAATCACCGTCCAGCAGCTAGGGGCCAGCAACTCTTCTCCACCAGCCAGCAGCCAGGGGGCCAGGGGGCCAGTCATACTTATAACACAGGGGCCAGTCATGACTCCTTATACTACTTTCCCAAATTTCGACACTTTCAAACGGCATAAATTTCAAAACTTCTTTGCACCGATGTATCGAGCATAGTCTGCCAAGTATTTAGGAAATAGTTTCAGAGATTATAATTAACGAAATTAGGGATATTTTCAAGGGGTTTGTCAAAATTCCCAAATTTCGACAATTTCAAACCGCTTAAATTTCAAAACTTCTTTGCACCGATGTACCGCGCATAGTCTGCCAAGCATTTAGCAAGTAGTTTCAGATTTTAGAATTCAAGAAATTAGGGATATTTTTAAGGTTTTGTCTAATATGGCTAATTTCGACATTTTCAAATGGCTTGTATTTAGCAAGGTTTTTCTATGGATGTGTCCGGCAACGTTTGTTTTTGCCATGTATTCGAACTAAAACTGAATGTGGCAATTGTGATTACTGTGCGGTTCTGCAATCTACAGCAACGGTACTGTAGCCGTCCGCATTTGTGACCCAAAAGAAAAGGGCGTCGTCCCATTTAAACCCTCTTCATTCCAAAGTGAACCTGCGGCGAACATTCCTGATCCATTTATGGATCAGTACCCACCAATGCGCCTTACAGGCATCGATTGCCCAACTATGACACAAACTTTCTTTGGAAACTCGAGGTAACTGCGGCGAAACTCCACGAAGAAATGCTCAACTTTCTATTCTGACACACTATGGAATATACTCCTCAAATGCCCGAAACACTATGCGATGCCAATCAACCATCATCGGGTACCCAGTTTTTACTCTAAGCTTGTAAAACCTCCCTCTGGGGGGGGGGGGGGGGTGGGTACTATTGGAGGGGGGGGGGCTGATTCGGGGGGGGGGGGGGGGGGGGTCTTATTAGAGTATTTACGGTTCAAGGAAATCGGAGTTCGTTTAACTACGCAGAGAGGCGTACGACATGTGGTTTGAACCAGGGGTGGCCATAGAAACTGATTTAGTTTCAGTTTAAGTTTGACTATTAGCAAACGCTTTCCTCTTAGTTTCAGTATCAGTTTCAGCTTCACTAGAACTTTCTTTTGAGTTTCAGATTCAGTTATTGAAACTGAGTTTCAGTACTGCGATGCTCATGGATTGGCAAACACGCGTTGCTGAGTTGTGGATTGTAAGGTGCATTTTTGGAGCTATTTCATCATCACCGACAGTCAAATTAGACAAAGATCAGATACGCAAGATGCAGATGAAATCCTGAAATTGACAGCAACACTGTGTTGCGTAGTGCGTACTAAAACTAGTTTCACCATCGCACAACAACTGAAATGGTTAGCTTCAGCTATGTAGCTAGGTAGGAGTTTCAGTTTCAGTTTAATATGGCTGGCCATTCTAGTTTTATTTCAGCTTCAGAATATTTGATTAAAACTGACTCTGAAACTGGAACTACAGTATGTAGTTTCAGTTTCAATTTTCATCCCTGGTTTGAACTGGTTTGAACGCTCGTCACGTGTTCATTCATTCTCTGTCAAATACGGTAAATGCTCCAATAGGTCCCCCTCTTCACCGCTTCAACAGCATTACACCGAAATCGGAGAAGTGGGGGGTGGGGGGAGGGTTGCAACTCTTTACAATGTCAGTCAGAATACAAACCGGGGGTTGTAACAATATTTGCATTCTCACCCACCTCCACTGCTGACCATGAGCAGCAGCGAGTCGAACGGCGGCGGACGTGGAATCGGGAAGCGTACAACTCTCCTCTTCTTCAGCACATACTCGAAACGCGAGAAAACGTCGTGTTGATGGACGGCGGCGCACCGCACTAGGCAACGCAACTCCTCCTCATCAGCCGTCTTGGAGAGTCTCCCCTCGCTTAGCAGGAAGTCGACCGGTGCTGTAGGTTGTATTGACTCCGGGATAAATTGACGCCGCGTCAACTTTTCCAGTCTGGTAAATTGACGCGCGTCAACGTACCCGAGCTTATCGCGGGGTGCGTTGACGCCGGCCGTCTTATTCAATTGGACTCAGAGTGCCTTCCCGCGGAGGGACGCGAAATAAGGTCGGGTGCGCTGACGCCGCGCAATCTTGATTGACTACAGAGCTTCGTTGTGCCTATAAGCGTGGGGAGAGATGAGACAATTCCAAAACCGATTTCAGACAATGACACCGTTTATCGCTGCACCGCTCATGCCTTCAATACAAAGTGAAATCGAGTGAAGACACTGGCTTCGGACCTCTAGCGAGTGTCTATCTCTAGCTAGCCTCTAGTATATTGCTGACCTGTAGTGACTACCTAAATCCCTTGGAGGACCCGCACACAATTTCGCTTTTGCCGATCCGATTACTTACCTACCAGTGTCGTCTCCTTCGACGTAGTACTCTGAACTGAAGAGGAAGCCCGTTGTGACACTTCAGAATTCGTTTCGTGCCAGCGTTCATGGAATGACGCCTCCAGCACCTACCTACTGTACGGTGCTTGTAGGTCTGAGCCAAGGTAGAATCTGGCATGGCCACTGGGATCACTAAGGCCTGGTTCACACTGAGTGCGAAGTTAATCCGAAGAAATAATACTGCGAAGTAAGGAGTGGAGAGCCCCTATTTCTTATTACTCCGCAGTATTGTTTCTTACTTCGGGCTTACTTCGCGTTCAGTGGAACCAGGCTTAACCAGCTGGAGCTATCTACTGCGCTAACGAGGCAAAGGCAGAAGTTAAAGTGCTTTCAACACGCGCCTAGTTGAATAAGGGCAGGCGTCAACGCAACTCGGAATAAGGTCGGGTAGATTGACGCGCGTCAATTTATCCCGGGGTGTGTTGACGCGGCGTCAACGCACCCAGGCGTCAATACAACCTACAACACCGGGGAGGCGTTGCACAAAGGGGACAGCTTGTGCGCAAAGCCATTCTCCAATATGGCTGCCAGGTATTGTGATATGGCTGCCAGGTAGTCTACCTGGTAAAGTACAATCGCCGACATGTGGTACAGAACTACTGAACGGTATCCTAGAGTGCGAGCGAGCTCTACCTATGTACGTACATACCGTCCTCTCTACTAATCACGCGATCTCTGTCTGTCTGTCTGTTTGTCTGTCAACACGATAACTCTCGACAGCGGCGACGGATCCCGGACATCTATACATTTTCGGAACCGCCTTCCGCCGGGCACCATCTGGCCGAAGTTTGGTCTTGGGCCGCCGTCGAAATTCGGTCGAAATTCCGAAAATATCGTCTTCTTGGCACATTTTTGGCGCTAACTGCCGACTGCGGCGGCGGATCGCGACGAGCCGAGCATCAACGGAACCGCCGTTCGACGCTGCACTATCTGGCCGAAGTTTTGTCTTTGGCCGCCGCCTAAATCGTCCGAAATTCGCGATATTCGGGCAAATTTCGGTCGTTTTCGGAAGAACAATCTTCGCAACAACGATTACGATTCTGCCATAGGCGTAGTAGGGCTTGCTTCGCTGTGAGACCCAACTTCCGCTCCATTTGCTTTACACACCGTGTTTGCGGTTCGCTGTGAGACCCAACTTGATAACAATATGCTTTACACACTGTCAAAGCACCGTCAACACCGGGTTTCGTCTTCTGACCAAGAACGGTGCAACGGCACACGAGTCACGGGCACAGGCGAAGCGCAAAACGTCAGTTTGTCTTCTGACCAAGAAGGGCGCACGGGTCACGGGCACACGCGAAGCGCAAAACGTCGGTTTGTCAGGTGCCACTGTCAGGGGCGGTCTCTTTGCTGATTACGGAGAGAGGCGCAGTCGCCGCAAAGCGACATCGACACCGGCGGCCTCCAACCTTTGACAGAAGCTGCAGCGCGTCAGCTGCGCAACATCGGTCTCTGAAGCTGCAGCACGTTAGCTGCGCGATATCGCTCTCTGAAGCTGCAGCACGTCAGCTGCGCGACATCGGCCTCTGAAGCTGCAGCGCGTCAGCTGCGCGACATCGGTCTCTGCAGCTGCAGCACGTCAGCTGCGCGTCATCGGTCTCTGAAGCTGCAGCGCGTCAGCTGCGCGACATCGGTCTCTGAAGCTACATACAACGTGTTATCCACGGGCTATAGACCCTAGTATAATAATATGCAGAACTGCCGAGCAACGAAGGAAGGAATCGTTCGGAAGCGTCAACAGCCACTCTACACCTTTTCCGCTGCGCGAGCGCTCTTCTCCTTTCTTTAGTCCTGCCCTGTATTCGATCGTTATCAGACTCAGAGGGCGGCAGACACGACAGCAGTCGAGAGACTATACAGTACAGCAGCAACGGTGGTGCGGCGCTATCGAACAGAAGTCGTGCGTGAGACGACTCCTGAGCGAGGACTGGCGTGAACCAGATCTGCACTCCACCCGACGGACTTCGGAGGCAGCGTTTCATACAACAATTCATTTTAATTGTTGTATAGTATAGTATAGTATGGCCTCTGGAATTTCAATTGTTGTATTGTACAACAATATGAATTGTTGTACGGCAAATTGGAAATGGCTGAATAATGTCACCTGAGTGTAAGATTCCAGACGCGAAAATCAAGCGTAGCCGTACAATTCAGTACAAAATCAACCTCCAATCGGGCCAAATCACCACAGAAACACAGGATTTGTGACCATACTTGGGTTTTGGAAGTCGTCTATGCGTCATTTTGATGTATATGTTGTAGGCCTTTATGATACCCAGGCCTTTATGATACCGTAGTACTACGAGTCGGAGGTATCATAAAAGCCGAGGCCTATTTAATACCGCATTCGCTCGCTCTCTCCAAATCAGATAAGACCGTCCGCTCGCGGCATTAACTTTTTCTGTCGAAGCGCATTAGAATGACACATCAACAAGTAGGGTACCGTCAAAGGAATCACGCACGCGTTTCAACAACAGAGTACGCCAAACAGCTGAAAAGCAGGCGAGAAATCACGTGAACGTGAGGGAGATCACGTTTTTCTAAGCCAGTTGCGCGCACTGACAGAAATAACTTGTGTCGACGTACTATTGAGGCAAAGGTTGTTAAGCGCGACGGCGAGATAGTCAAACTTGGCGCCAAGACCAGAAACTGGAGGCTCCGTATTTGAGGGAACAACTGTACAAGGTCCGTGGCGCGAAGGCAAAATTTGCGGTGCCAGATAGAGAGGTGACGTTAGTGCAGGCAAATCGCGCGTCGCTATGCTTTCCGCTGAGAAGAAGTGGCCATTGTTGTGTTGAAAAGCGATTCCTTTGACTGTACCCTACTTGTTGATGTGTCATTCTAATGCGCTTCGACAGAGAGAGTTAATGCCGCGAGCGGACGGTCTTATCTGATTTGGAAAGAGTGAGCGAAGGCGGTATCAAATAGGCCTCGGCTTTTATGATACCTCCGACTCGTAGTACTACGGTATCACAAAAGCCTGGGTATCACAAAGGCCTACGACATATACAACTCCGCAATTTTATACAACATTGCATTGCTGTATAAGATCGAATTGTTGTATGGGATGTTATAGTATGCCAAATCTGACATCAATTGTTTATAGTATAGTACTAGAGCCTTTAGCCCGTAGGAGAATCTGCATGGTCAATAGCGTATGGGTAATCAACAGAGCATGAAGGAGATAACACAATCATCGAATTCAGTCACTCCAGGACACTCCAGTTAGATCTCAGGTCGTTAGACCCTGTGCCATAGTCAGTGCCTTTGTTTAGGATCTCGCCAGCTCCTGTGCCTGTAAATACACAATAGATGCTTGGGTTTAGCCCGTAGTCACTTGGGTCCCTGCCTCCCTTCCGCGGCGCACTCGCCTGCCGGCCGGCCGCTCGATTTAATGTCCGTTTAATGCCTGTCTCTATAAAGTAGGGAGGGGGGAGGGAGAGGGGGGGTGGGGTAGCCAGTGCTCGCGCCGGTCGAAAAGCGGCTGTTCGCCTTCCTTGCAGCCGACGGCGGAGCGAGCGGCACTCTCCCCCCCCCCCCCCCCCCTAAATCTACAGAAGACTGCTGAGAGGCCTGGGGGTGGGCGCGTTCGAAAGGCCGACCGGCGCCCGCCGAGAAGGTAACTGTTTGGACTAGCAAACCGAGCGAGGCTACAGCATGGTTACACTGTCTCCCTCGTATTTAGCTGCTCCACTCCCGTGAAGCGGCCGCGGTCACCCTGGAGTGGGGCCAGTCGGAGCGCCGCTACGACCGCCTCGAGGCTCAGCTGCGCGATGACGAGGAGCGCGGGCGGGCCGAGCGCAAAAGGTCGCCTTCGCCGGAATTCTCCAATAGGTTGTTGTTCCCACTGGTGTCCCTCTCTCCTTTCGATTAGCTCCCCCTCTCTCCCCATCGATTGACCCCTCTCCTTGTTCTCTCGATTACACCAGTTGCGCTCGTGTGAGTGTTCCCCCTCCCCCTCCCTCGTGATCTATTGTTGTTACCGAGTGATTTGTTTTGTTGTTGTTTGTCGTCGCGCGTCTCACCCTTCCCCGTCCCTCGCGATCAGTTTATGTGTGCGCCATCGCGTCGCTTTCGAGAAGTACCTAATGAGAGAGTGTGACCTACATGTAGCGACGCGATGGGCAGCGGTGAAACGGCTAGCGTAGTCAGTGGGCTTCTCAACTGCCTCTCGCCAACCTTGACACCATTGGCTTCCAGATGGCCTTTCTTCAGCATGCGCCTACCGTGCTTTCCCCCTACCTGAATATCCAGATTCAATGCGTGCGCGTCTTAGCAAATTGAAAATAAGTTTTAAGTATTCACAGCACAAACTGCTGAGCAACGGCTATGGCTATTTGCGCTTATAGCCGTTGCTCAGCAGTTTGTGCTGTGAATACTTACAACTACCGAACGCTATGCGATTCTTTGAGAAAATAAGTTTATTCATAAACCTCTGCCACAGCGTCGGCTACCACGCTTTGCCGCTCATCAGGCTGCAGAGGGGGCGGCACTCTTCGAATAGCCTTCTCTTCGCAGAAACGCCTGACGGTTCGCTCTGAGAAGCCGCGCACGCCTGGGTAGGAATTCTGGAGGTATCCACCAACTTGAGACAACGTCATTTGCCGAGCTTCAACACAGTTTCTCACAATCTCCACCGTGACTCTGTCCACTTCTGCTAGTGTTCACACCTATATCGAGTGCAAGTAGCCTGTGGATTGTCTGTCTACAGTGGACACAGCATCTGGCGTAACTCGGGACACACATCTGGCGTGAATTCTCAAATGATCTGACTCAGACTTCACGCCAGATGGCTAACGACAGCCTGGCCTCGCGACGATCAAGCCACTATTAACATCTGCTCTTGAGATAAGGATTACGGTAGCTAGTTTCTGGCGTTTGACGCTTTGACCCAGGAGCCAGAAACGCGAGTCGAAGTTCCGTTTCTGGCGTTTGGCGCTCTAACCGATGAACCAGAAACGTTAACAACAAACTTTTGCTTCGTTGGCCTGGCTCACTGGGCATGGCGACAAACGAAATCAGGGCTTCGTTTTAATTTGGCTACTGACGATTTTCTAATTCCGGTTGGCCTCGGTACCCTCACAGTCCCCTCACATCAGGGGTGCGAGCCCAACGTCTTAGCACTCCGCTACATTGGCGCTACGAGTTGCAGCTGAATCCAAGCTTGTATGTATATGCGCGCTTCGACTTTCAACAACTGCAACATTTTCGACCGGCAGCAGGACGTCACGCAAAACAGAGAGAGCAACGCGCCAGCAAACCAATTCGGAGAGAATGGGCGTGCCGATAGCTGAGAAGCGCACGCCGCTCCGCAGCTACCGGCACCGCCCCAGCAGAACACACGTCGCAAAACAGAATCAAAATCTGATCTTCGACCACAGAAGCCGCCTCCGCTCCGCGGCCCCTTCAGCGTCGTCGTCCTCGCGATCGTCGCAGTCCATGTAGCCCTCCGCCGCCAGAACGCCCTCGCCGTCGTCGTCGCCGCAGCCCGCCCCATTGGAGAATTCTGGCGAAGGCGACCTTTCGAGCTCGGCCCGCCCGCGCTCCTCTTCATCGCGCAGCTGACTATCGAGGCGGAACTCGGGGGGCGAAGACGCCGCAGGTGTACCAGCCAGCGCCGTCTCGCTTTCGCAGCAACGGCACCGTAACCGTTCGCATCTGTGGCCCAAAAGAGAAGTGCTCATTAAGACCCTCTTCATTCCGCAGTGAACCTGCGGCGAACATTCCTGATCCATTTGTGGATCAGTACCCACCGACGCACCACATAGGCATCGAACGAATGCCCAACAATCCCACAAAATATCTTTGGAAACTCGAGGTAAACGCGGCGAAACACCCCGAGGACATTCTCAACTTTCTATTCTGGCACACTATGGAATACACTCCTCAAATGCACAACACACCAAACAATGCCAATTAACCATCATCAGCAGGTGTTTATTTTGTCTAAGCTTGTGTTTCCCTACCTTGCTCCTGCTGCCGACGGTGCTCGTCTTCTTGCTTGTCCCGACGGCATCGCTGGACGGCCGTCCACCGTCCAAGGGGCCAGGCGCTTTCCATTGCCGCCTTAGTACCACCACGTTGCCTCATGGGCATTCGTCCGGTTCTGCATCCGGCTCCTCTGACGTGGTGGCGGCAACGGAGTGGAGGGCCACCTCGGAGGTGGACGGCATGGATGGACCCCCTGTACAAGGCGACGCGTGAACCGCTGGCAAACGCTATGTGCACAGTGGCTTGCATAGCTACCTATTTGCAATTGCCTCACCACTGGTACTTTTGCAAAGATAACGGTCTAGATTTGCGTGTGGAAATTGGACATGGAGAATAACCTACATGAGGTCAACGCAAGAGTGCGAGACATACACGCCAATAAGCCCCCACCCCCCTCTACATCAACTTCTTGTAGAGCATGATGTCGAAGTTGAGCAATAGGAGGGGGGGGGGGCTTATTAGAGTTCCCACAGTCACGGTGCGGATGTTGAGCGTATAGTACGCAGTGGCGTAGCCAAGGGGGGGGGGGGAGGGCAATGGGGGCAAATGGGCCCCCCCCCCCAGATGCCGGACGTGCCCCACCCCTCCTAAATGCCAGCCAGTAGAAAAATTTTTGCCTGCGGCGCTATAAATAGTGAACAGTATTGCCTGCGGCGCACTAAATAGCGAAATTTTTGCCTGCGGCGCTGTAAATGGTAAAAAATTTCGCATGCTGCGCTACAAATAGTGAATCTTTTTACCTGCGGCGCTATGAATAGAAAGTGGCTCAATTTCAGCTTTCACGCAAAATTTGTGCATTTGGTACTAAATTTTTGCCTACTATTTTTCGCCGCGCCTCAGCGCGGCGAGGTGTATATAATATACGGATGACAATGTCTGTCTGTCTGTCTGTCTGACAGTGGCGGGTCCAGGATTTTCCGATAGGGGGGGGGCACAAAATCCGAAATTTTTTCCAACGCGCCGCAGGCAAAATTCCGAACTTTTAGGCCATTTTAACGCCAAAAATCGCCAAAATTTGACCTCTGCAACCTGTTAGATACTCTAAATTTAGATACAAAATTCCGCCGCAGGCGAAAATTTTTACGTTTTTTTGCCTTCATTGTACAAAAATTTGCCTAAATTGAGCGCCGCAGGCGAAAATTTGGCGATTTTTGGTCCCTAAATGCCAAATTCTCTTACAAAATAGCGCCGCAGGCGAAATTTTTTGATATTCGTATGTCGTTTAAGAAAATTTTTTCTCAAAGGTCGGACCGTAAGGGGGGGGGCATGGCCCCCAGGCCCCCCCCCCCCCCCCCCCCCTGGGCCCGCTACTGAGTATTTAGCAAATAGTTTCAGAGATTAAAATTAGCGAAATTAGGGATATTTTTAAGGGTTTTATCAAAATTACGAACGCACGCACGCACGAAAAGCTCTCGTAGGAGTTTGCCCGGCTGAGGCCGGGCGAAAACAAGCTGTGTGTGTGAAAAGTTTAACCTATACTTTGTGTCTGTCAAATTTTGGTGAACGGTATAGAGAACTTTGTACACGTCATTGGCCGCATCTGGAGAAGGTGCCTTGAGAACGTGTACCGTAATACCAAATGCAGCTATCCCCCACGATAAGCTTATCTGTACAGCTGATCTAAAGCTCAGTGGTATCGCCGCGTTCGCTATATGTTATCGGCATGATACGACGCCGTTTGTCTGGTGTTTCTTACCGGTGTGAAAACGTCACATCCAACAACAAGCTGTTTTAAAAAAGTTGAGTTGTTTTATTAATACAGAGTGGTGTGTGAGTATTTTAAAGTGGAAGGGTGAAAGAGTGGATACTTTTGTAAAGGATTTCGAAGCCTTTCCGATATGACGCGCGCCCGCCCGGAGTCCACTATTCATGCGCTACTTCTGACACGCTCCTTTCTGAGGGGTTCTTGCAGGGCAACATTGGGATCGCCCGGGATTAATTTTTATACTCCACAAAAAAGTGTGGAGTATATAGCGATTGTGCGCGAAACGCAGTAAATTGCAACGGATGTAGCTCGCGCGTGCAGCGGCCGATTTGCAAACGGTCTTTTGCGTTGGGTAGGCCTAGTAGGTTGGCAACCTGCACGACATATGGGGTCACGCTCCGGGACCCCGTTGGCGGGAAATTCAAAAATTTAAATTTTCAAAGTACTGAAAAATGGGTTGGGCAAGGTAGAACTCGAAAAAGTTGCATATAATGGTATATACTATCTTTTGATATGTTGTAGTCCTCGATAGTGCCGAGGCGGCAAAAAAAGAATTGGATCGCTGCGGGACCCATTTTGGCGCCAAATTTGAAAATTTCGCGATTTTTCGCTATTTTCCGACTTTGACGGATTGCTGTGCGCGATAGGTAGCAGCTAGAGCCGCGAGACCGCTTTTGGTGCTCCTTCCCAGATGTCCTCTATCGAATGAGCCATGAACGGAGAAAATCGGTTGAGACACAAAAAAGTTATCTTGGTGGAACTTTTTTGACTCCGGGGTCAAAAATTGCGTTTTTCGGGTTTCAGCGTCCGTAGCGCTCGAATGCGCTGCCGAATCAGTTCAAAAGTGGTTTCAAACGATTCTACGTTGAAATCTGGTCCAGAAAAGTGTTTTTGGCAAATTTGCAGAGCTACAGTAACCCTGCCGCGTCCATTTGAATATTGGGTGTCGGGTCGACTTTCGCGATATTATACTCGATTTCGGGGTTTTCGGGGGCGCTGAGTACGAATTTGGCATTCGTTTAGCGTTTAGATGATGTTTAAGTGTACCTATGACGAATTAGCATGCTACCATACCCCAAGTGCAGAATTTTGGTTTTGCGAGTCCATAGGAAGTTAGGGGTGTTGTATGTTGATTCTGGGGTATTCTGGGATGTAGATCACGAATTCGGCATTAGTTTTGCGATTGATAGTGTTAGGAGGCCACAACAGGAGAGGAGTCACCGTGCATAGGAGTTCAAATTTGTGGAGTATACTGCGTCCCCCGGACGACTTGCCTGGTTTGAGCAAGGCACACGCATTTCTGAGCGGTTGTTGCAAGGCAACATTGGGATCGCCCGGGATTAATTTTTTTTGCAACAAAATTGTTCGTACGACAAGAGTTAAAAAAACAAAAGTATTTATTTCGGAATGACCGCTCAACAACTGCCTCAACGTAACCTTTCAAACGGTCGAACGAATGCCGCTCTACAACGTACGACAAGCGAGTTAGGGCCGATTTGCTGTTTGAACCTTTGAGTTACTGTAACTCGCGAAATTCAAAGTTTTGAATCTCGACTTCTCTTAAAGGAATGAGAAGTGTGCCGAAACCTATTCAACGTGCTCAAGATCGTCTCTCTACGACGAAAGACGAGCGAGTTAGAGAAGTTTTGCGTTTTGAACCGTTGGGTTACTGTAGCTCGCGATATTCAAACCTTTGAGTTTCGACCAATCGAAGAACAAATGATCACTGAGTCAAGAGCTATCCAGCAACTCAAGATCGTCTCTCTACGACGTATGCTGAGCGAGTTAGAGCGATTTATGCTAAGAACGCGAGAATGTCGCTTTTCGTGGTGCGTGTTTGCGTAATTAACAAAATTTTTACGCCAAGTAAAAGAGCACGTCGAGACCTTTTAGTTGACCTATCGCGCGCCGCTCTACGACGTAAGACGAGCGTGTTAGAGCCGTTTTGCGTTTTGAACCTTCGGGTTACTGTAGCGCGCGCAGTTCAAACTTTTGAATTTCGACTTCTCTTAACGGAATTATCAGTGTGCCGAAACCTATTCAACGAACTCAAGATCGTCTCTCTATGACGGAAGACGAGCGAGTTTGCTAAGTTTGCGTTTTTATACCTTTGGGTTACTGTAGCTCCCGAAATTCAAACTTTTGAGTTTCGACCAATAGAAGAACAAATGATCAGTGAGTCGAGAGCTATCCAACCAACCCAAGATCGTCTCCGTACGACCCACGCTGAGCGAGTTAGAGCGATTTCTGCGTTAAAAACGCGAGAATGTCGCTTTTCGTGTTGCGTGTTTGCGTAATTAACAAAAGTTTTAATGCCAAACGAAAGAGCACGTCGAGACCTTTTAGTTGACCTATCGCGCGCCGCTCTACGACGTAAGACGAGCGAGTTACAGCCGTTTTCCGTTTTGACCTTCGGGTTACTGTAGCGCGCGCAATTCAAACTTTTGAATTTCGAAGTCTCTTAGCAACATTACCAGTAAGTCGAGACCTTTCCGTAAAGCCCAAGATCGCCTTCCTACGACGTTCCAACGCCGAGATCTGAGAGCGTAACGGACGGACGCACGGACGCACGAACGCACGATAAGCTCTCGTAGGGGTTCGCCCGGCTGAGGCCGGGCGAAAAAAGCTTGCCCAAAAGTTTTGGTGCGGTCGTTCTTTACAAGGAATTCCTCTTGGCGTACGCCCTTTCTATTCTATGTTCGCATTCATCTATCAACAAAAGTTTTGGCAATTTGCGAAATTTTGACATTTCTATCAAATTTTGAACATTTCTGTCAAATTTAGTAGTTGCAAAAATATTCTGTTGTGTTACAAATTATCCGCTGTCTATGCCCTTTCCATTTCTGAAGAAATTTTGCCGCTAGCCCATCAAATGAAAATGTCGTTTTTGACATTTTTTTAAAATATTTAATTCTAAATTTCTCAAAATTGCAATTTATTGAAGCTGTAATACTGTGTCACAAATTCCTGTTGGCATATGGCTTTACCATTTCTGCATTCACATTCGTCAATAAATGACTTTCTATTTTTTGTCATTTTATGGAATTCGGACAAATATTCGCGTATTTCTATCAAATTTCACATTTGCAAAAATATTCTGTTGTGTTACTAATTATCCGCTGTCTATGCCCTTTCCATTTCTGAAGAAATTTTGCCGCTAGCCCGTCAGACGAAAATGTCGATATTGTTTTTAATTCTAAATATCTCGAAATTGCGATGTATTAAAACTGCAAAACTATCCTATATACTAAGGCGCCTAACTCTGTCCGTGTGTTTGTGGATCTGTCTGCGCCGTAACTCTAGACACAGTTGACGGATCGCGATGATCTATGGCTTAAACTGACCGTCGTAGTCTGTAGTTTTGCATGAAGGTTTGTGGACATTGGTCGATGTCTAAATTCCAAAATATTTCGAAAATATCAACTGCGCCAGTACATTCTGAGCACAGAAGACGCCACACACTGTGACTGACGTTTGATTTCGCCCCAAATGTGCTTTTCAGTGTTGCCATTCACTATAGAGTTGTCGTTGTGAGACTCCGAAGTGTATTCGCAGGCACTGCATGCACTGGCAGGGGCACAGCATCAAACTATTCTGAATCTATGTCAAATGACTTTAGATCTATCTGAAATCTTCTACGGGCTAACCCCAAATGTCTATGGGCTATACCCAGGCATCTAGTGTGTATTTACAGGCACAGGAGCTGGCTCGAGCCTAAATGGAGGCACTGGCAGGGGCACAGTGTCAAATGGCTTGAGATCTTTCTGAAATGTCCTACGGGCTAAATCCAAACATCTACGGGGTAACTCCAACTGTCTATTGTGTATCGACAGTCACAGGGGCTGGTGCGATCCTAACGTAGGCACTGGCAGGGGCACAGGGTCAAACGACTTGAGATCATTCTGAAATGTCCTACGGGCTAAACCCAATTGCCTATGGGCTAAACACAAGTGTCAATTGTGTATTTACATGTGAGCTGGTGTGATCCTAAACATAGGCATGGCAGGGGCACAGGGTCGAATGACTTGAGATCCAACTGTAATGTAATGTGGTGAGCTGAAATCGATAATTGCGTTATCTCCTTCATGCTCTGCAGATTACCCAGCAACTATTGACCATAGAGATTCTCCTACGGGCTAAAGGCCAAAGACTGCCCTATATACTAAGGCGCCTAACTGTGCCCGTGTGTTTGTTTGTTTGTTTGTTTGTCTGTGGACGCCATAACTCTAGACACAGTTGACGGATCGCGATGATCTATGGCTTAAACTGACCGTCCTGGCCTGTAGTTGTGCATGAAGGTTTGTTGACGTTAGTCGATGTCTAAATTTCAAAATATTTCGAAAATATTGACTGCGACAGTACATTCTGAGCACAGAAGGCACCACACGTTGTGATTGACGTTTGATTTCGCGCCGAAAGCGCTTTACAGTGTCACCATTCATGACAGAGTTGTCGTTGTGAGACGCCAAAGTGTATTCGCAGGCACTGGCAGGGGCGCAGCATCAAACTGCTTTGGATCAATGTCAAATGTCTTTAGATCTATCTGAAATCTCCTACGGGCTAAATTCAAATGTCTACGGGCTAAAGCCAAGTGTCTATTGTGTATTTGCAGGCACGGGAGCTGGTGCGAGCCTAAATGTAGGCACTGGCAGGGGCACAGTTTCAAATGGCTTGAGATCTATCTGAAATGTTCTATGGGCTAAAGCCAAAAGTCTACAGGCCAAACCCAAGTGTCTATTGTGTATTTACAGGCACGGAAGCTGGTGCCAGCCTAAACGTTGGCACTGGCAGGGGCACAGTGTGAAATGGCTTGATATCTATCTGAAATGTTCTATGGGCTAAACCCAATAGTCTACATGCTAAACCCACATGTCTATTGTGTATCTACAGGCACGGGAGCTAGTGTGATCCTAAATGTAGGTACTGGCAGGGGCACATGGTCAACTGATTTGAGATCTATCTGTAATGCCCTACAGGCTAAACTAAGTTGTCTATGGGCTGAACCCAACACCATTGACCATTGAGATTCTCCTACGAGCTAAAGGCTCTAGTCCTATATACTAAGGCGCCTAACTGTGTCCGTGTGTTTGTTTGTTTGTTTGTTTGTCTGTGGACGCCATAACTCTAGACACAGTTGACGGATCGCGATGATCTATGGCTTAAACTGACCGTCCTGGCCTGTAGTTGTGCATGAAGGTTTGTTGACTTTAGTCGATGTCTAAATTTCAAAATATTTCGAAAATATTGACTGCGACAGTACAGCACAGAAGGCACCACACGTTGTGATTGACGTTTGATTTCGCGCCGAAAGCGCTTTACAGTGTCACCATTCATGACAGAGTTGTCGTTGTGAGACGCCAAAGTGTATTCGCAGGCACTGGCAGGGGCGCAGCATCAAACTGCTTTGGATCAATGTCAAATGTCTTTAGATCTATCTGAAATCTCCTACGGGCTAAATTCAAATGTCTACGGGCTAAAGCCAAGTGTCTATTGTGTATTTGCAGGCACGGGAGCTGGTGCGAGCCTAAATGTAGGCACTGGCAGGGGCACAGTGTCAAATGGCTTGAGATCTATCTGAAATGTTCTATGGGCTAAAGCCAAAAGTCTACAGGCCAAACCCAAGTGTCTATTGTGTATTTACAGGCATGGAAGCTGGTGCCAGCCCAAACGTTGGCACTGGCAGGGGCATAGTGTGAAATGGCTTGATATCTATCTGAAATGTTCTATGGGCTAAACCCAATAGTCAACATGCTAAACCCACATGTCTATTGCGTATCTACAGGCACGGGAGCTGGTGTGATCCTAAATGTAGGTACTGGCAGGGGCACATGGTCAACTGATTTGAGATCTATCTGTAATGCCCTACAGGCTAAACTAAGTTGTCTATGGGCTGAACCCAACACCATTGACCATTGAGATTCTCCTACGGGCTAAAGGCTCTAGTCCTATATACTAAGGCGCCTAACTGTGTCCGTGTGTTTGTTTGTTTGTTTGTTTGTCTGTGGACGCCATAACTCTAGACACAGTTGACGGATCGCGATGATCTATGGCTTAAACTGACCGTCCTGGCCTGTAGTTGTGCATGAAGGTTTGTTGACTTTAGTCGATGTCTAAATTTCAAAATTCGTGATTTGGCATTTAATTAGATCAACATACAAATATCAACAGATTGCATACACTGCAGACCCGAACACTTGGGCCAGGATTTCGAGACGACTGTAACTCGGCGAGCAATCTGGGCAGGCTGATCCATCGACGCAATGGCTAACATATTATTCGAAGCCAAGGGAATCAGCCGATTAGCAATAGACTGGGGTAGGTTGGCCGATCCCTTGGCAATGCCATGTCGACAGAACCGGGCGCGACTTGACACACACCCACGAAACAGCATTGAAACACAAACCTCCGGCTTGTCAGTCAAATATCAACAGATTGCATACACCGCAGACCCGAACACTTGGGCCAGGATTTCGAGACGACTGTAACTCGGCGAGCAATCTGGGCAGGCTGATCCATCGACGCAACGGCTAACATATTATTCGAAGCCAAGGGAATCAGCCGATTAGCAATAGACTGGGGTAGGCTGGCCGATCCCTTGGCAATGCCATGTCGACGGAACCGGGCGCGACTTGACACACACCCACGAAACAGCATTGAAACACAAACCTCCGGCTTGTCAGTCAGTCTGTCAGTCTGTCAGTCTGTCAGTCTGTCAGTCTGTCAGTCTGTCAGTCTGTCAGTCTGTCAGTCTGTCAGTCTGTCAGTCTGTCAGTCTGTCAGTCTGTCAGTCTGTCAGTCTGTCAGTCTGTCAGTCTGTCAGTCTGTCAGTCTGTCAGTCTGTCAGTCTGTCAGTCTGTCAGTCTGTCAGTCTGTCAGTCTGTCAGTCTGTCAGTCTGTCAGTCTGTCAGTCTGTCAGTCTGTCAGTCTGTCAGTCTGTCAGTCTGTCAGTCTGTCAGTCTGTCAGTCTGTCAGTCTGTCAGTCTGTCAGTCTGTCAGTCTGTCAGTCTGTCAGTCTGTCAGTCTGTCAGTCTGTCAGTCTGTCAGCCTGTCAGCCTGTCAGCCTGTCAGTCTGTCAGTCTGTCAGTCTGTCAGTCTGTCAGTCTGTCAGTCTGTCAGTCTGTCAGTCTGTCAGTCTGTCAGTCTGTCAGTCTGTCAGTCTGTCAGTCTGTCAGTCTGTCAGTCTGTCAGTCTGTCTGTCTGTCTGTCTGTCTGTGTGTCCGTTCGTCGCACCGAAGTAAAATATGTGACATATATGGTCAAGTAGAGTCGAGGTCGCTGCGTGCCGGACCCGATGTCCGTTTCTGTTGCTAATTTAGCATTTTCGAGATATTTACAATTAAAATATAACAAGTGATACGTGACACTCCTTGAGTGCCAGATAGGCACTCCGCGCGATTGTTTTAGCAGACGGGGGCACAGAAACTCCAACAAGTGTTGCATTCCTTAAATTTGTTTGTTCCCAATTTTTTCGCCCGGCCTCAGCCGGGCGAACCCCTACGAGAGCTCTTCGTCCGTTCGTTCGTCCGTTCGTTCGTTCGTAACGCTCTCAGATCTCGGCGTTGGAAAGTCGTAGGAAGGCGATCTTGGGCTTTATGGATAGGTCTCGACTCACTGAGAATTGCGCTAAGAGACTTCGAAATTCAAAAGTTTGAATTGCGCGCGCTACAGTAACCCGAAGGTTCAAACTGAAAACGGCTCTAACTCGCTCGTCTTACGTCGTAGAGCGGCGCGCGATAGGTCAAGTAAAAGGTCTCGACGTGCGCTTTCGCTTGGCATTAAAAGTTTTCTTAATTACGCAAACACGCAACACGAAAAGCGACATTATCGCGTTTTTAACGCAAAAATCGCTCTAACTCGCTCAGCGTGCGTCGTACGGAGACGGTCTTGGGTTGGTTTGATAGCTCTCGACTCACTGATCATTTGTTTCTCTATTGGTCAAAACTCAAAAGTTTGAATTTCGGGACCTACAGTAACCCAAAGGTTTAAAACGCAAAACTTATCTAACTCTCTCGTCTTCCGTCATAGAGAGACGATCTTGAGTTCGTTGAATAGGTTTCGGCGCACTGATAATTCCGTTAAGAGAAGTCGAAATTCAAAACTTTGAATTGCGCGCGCTACAGTAACACGAAGGTCCAAAAACGCAAAACGGCTCTAACACGCTCGTCTTACGTCGTAGAGCGGCGTGCTATAGGTCAACTAAAAGGTCTCGACGTGCTCTTTCACTTGGCGTGAAAATTTTGTTAATTACGCAAACACGCGCCACGAAAAGCGACATTCTCGCGCTTTTAGCGTAGAAATCGCTCTAACTCGCTCAGCGTGCGTCGTAGAGAGACGATCTTGAGTTGCTGGATAGCTCTTGACTCACTGATCAGTTGTTCTTCTATTGGTCGAAACTCAAAAGTTTGAATATCGCGAGCTACAGTAACCCAAAAGTTCAAAACGCAAAACTTCTCTAACTCGCTCGTCTTACGTTGTAGAGCGGCATTCGTTCGACCGTTTGAAAGCTTAACTTGAGGCAGTTGTTGAACGGTCATTCCTAAAGAAATACTTTTGTTTTTTTAAACCCTTGTCTTACGAACAACTTTGTCTGCTAAAAAAATTAATCCCGGGCGATCCCAATGTTGCCTTGCAACAACCGCTTAGAAATGCGTGTGTCTTGCTCAAAAAATTAATCCCGGGCGATACCAATGTTGCCCTGCAAGAACCGCTCAGAAAGCAGCGTGTCAGAAGTAGCGCATGAGTAGTGGACTCCGGGCGGGCGCGCGTCATATCGGAAAGGCTTCGAAATACTTTACAAAAGTATCCACTCTTTTGCTCTTCCACTTTAAAATACTCACAAACCACTCTGTATTAATAAAACAACTCAACTTTTTTAAAACAGCTTGTTTCAGTGTAGAACTAGGATCTATAGCACGGTGTGGGCCTAAGCAGATGCCATCCACTTAGACGACGATGAGCGCAGGCTGTACTGACCGCTGACTGTCTATAGCCACTCATAATGTAGAATGCCAGCGGCGCCCCAATTGTACAGGCGCGCCTTATCTACGCTACACAGCGGGGGCTCCCCCGCTGGGGTGGACGGCGTCGGTTTCCGTAGTGCTACAGTACGACGCTCCTATAACTCGGTTCGATTGCGCGTGCGTAGACGCCTTTCTCAGCGCGTCTTATATGGACGGCGTACTGTAGGCGCAGCAAAATCAATGGCGGACGGTATTTTCGGATTTGCGAAATTTTACAGAGCGTGAGTATATTCGGCCAAAATCAGACTAAATGCACCGCAAATCGCCAAACAAACGCCAGATTTGTGTTCTGCGGCATCAGGAAGCCCAGACACAACTGTCAACACAATTTTGAAAATTCGACCCGGGACCCAATTTTTGGCCGGCCGGGTGCCGAAATCAGGGTAAAGGCGTCCCAAATCGCAAAACAAACACCGGATTCGTGTTCAGCGTCGTCGAAAACCCCCGAAACAAGTGAAAACTCAATTTCGAAAATTTGACCCCGGGATTCAAAAATTCGGCGCGGCCGGGATACGGTACCTCAAAATGGTCAAAACACTTCGTCTAGACCAACTTTTAACGTGGAACACGATGCAACGGTCAATTTGCCGCTAAAGGCACGCTTTCCGGCCCAAAAATCCACTCAAAGTCCAAAATCCCAATTTTCCGCTCGGGACCCGGGACTTTTGTGACCGCGGATCTCCCGAACGGCGAGACCGATCTCGGCGGTTGGGGTATCGAATGAAAGGTAATATAAGTGCCCAGGTCAGAAATTAAATTGGCGAGGATCCACCATCGCAAACTCGAGTTACGATATTTTAAAGGTCGGAAAAAAATTTAAAATTTTGAAATTTCTACCGTACTCCCGCGTCGGACCACCTAGGGAGCCCGTTCCAGCGATGCCGCCTAGAGGACCCAAAGGCCTACAACATATCCAAAAATCACCAAATTCGGCCCACTTTTGCGAAAGTTATGGGCTATTGTTTTTTTTTTTTGACTTAGCAAAAATTTGACTTTTTGAATTTTCGAAAAATTCTTCCATCGCCGAAATTTTTTCACCCCCCGAGCACGCTGCGCGTCGTCATAAGCTATCTTTTAAAAAAAAAATTGGCTCCCTAGGTGCTTCGTAGCGAGCGCTAGGACGTGTTATGTTAACTGTAGGCTTTACCGCTCCTATAGCACTCCTTCGCTTTTCAAGCGGCGGAGTGCCAACAAGCTTAGAGTAAAAACTGGGTACCCGATGATGGTTGATTGGCATTGCATAGTGTGTTGTGCATTTGAGGAGTATATTCAATAGTGCGTCAGCATAGAAAGTTGAGCATTTCTTCGGGGAGTTTCGCCGCAGTTACCTCGAGTTTTCAAAGGTAACTTGTGCCATTCTTGGGTAATCGTTGCCTATAAGATTCGTATTGGTGGGTACTGATCCATAAATGGATCAGGAATATTCGCCGCAGGTTCACTTTGGAATGAAGAGGGTCTAAATGGGACGACGCCCTTTTCTTTTGGGTCACAAATGCGGGCGGATATGACACCGTTGCTGCAGATTGCAGAACCGCACAGTAATTGCCGCGTTTCGTGTTCGAATGAATTGGTGGCAAAACATACGTTGCACGACATATATACATGGAAAACTATTGCTTAGTTATAGCCATTTGAAAATGCCGAAATCTGCCATATTTTACAAAACCCTTGAAAATATCCATAATTTCTTGAATTCTAAAATCTGAAACTGTTTCATAATTACTTGACATACTACGCGCGGTACATCCAAGCAAAGATATTTTGAAATTTAAGTTGTTTGAAATTGTCGAAATTTGGCAATTTTGAGAAAAACCTTGAAAATATCCCTAAATTCGTTAGTTATAAAATATAGAACTATTTGCTAAATAGTTGGCAGACTGTGCCCGACACAACCATGCAAAGACATTCTGAAATTTAAGCTATTTGAAATTGTCTATATTTGGGAATTTTAACAATACCCTTGAAAATATACCTAATTTCGTTAATTATAAAATCCGAAACTATTTGTTAAATACATGGCAGACTATGCTCGATACTTCCGTGCAAACAAACGTTGAAATTTAAGCCGTTTGAAATTGTCGAAATTTGGGGATTTTGACAAAACCCTTAAAAATATCCTAAATTTCATTAATTATAATCTCTGAAACTATTTGCTAACTACTTGGCAGACTATGCTCGACACATCCGTGCAAAGAAGTTTTGAAATTTAAGCTGTTTGAAATTGCCGAAATTTGAGAATTTTGAAAATACCCTTGAAAATATCCCTAATTTCGTTAATTATAAAATCTGAAACTATTTGTTAAATGCTTGGCAGACTATGCTCCATACATTCGCGCAAAGAAATTATGAAATTTAAGCTTTTTGAAATTGTCGAAATTTTGGATTTTTGACAATACCCTTGAAAATATCCCTAATTTCGTTAATTATAAAATATGAAACTATTTGATAAATACTTGGTAGACTATGCTCGACACATCCGTGAAAAGAAATTTTGAAATTTACGCTGTTTGAAATTGTCGAAATTTGGGGATTTTAACAAAATCCTTAAAAATATCCTAAATTTCGTTAATTATAATTGCTGAAACTATTTGCTGAATACTTGGCAGACTATGCTCGATACATCGGTGCAAAGAAGTTTTGAAATATAAGCTGTTTGAATTGTTCGAAATTTGGGAATTTTGACAAAAACCTTGAAAATATCCCTAATTTCGTGAATTCCAAAATCCGAAACTATGTCACAAATTCATCGCGTCTTGTGCCCTTTCCATTTCAGCAAAAACTTTGCTGATACGACTTGTAAATAAAAGTGTCATTTTTGACATTTTCGTATTTTAATTGTAAATATCTCGAAATAGGGAAATTAGCAACAGAAACGGACAACGGCACGTTACTCAGCGCATTCGACTCCATTGGGTGGCACTAACCGTCATGTCTAGTTTTGTGACACAGACAGACACACACACACACAGACCCACGAACAGACAATAGCGTCCGTATATATACTCGCCGCGCTGGGGCGCGGCGAAAAAATGTCGAAAATCGACTTTTTTCGCCCGGCCTCAGCCGGGCGAACCCCTACGAGAGCTTTTCGTGCGTTCGTGCGTACGTGCGTACGTGCGTACGTGCGTCCGTCACGCTCTCATATCTCGGCGTTGGTAAGTCGTAGGAAGGCGATCTTGGGCTTTATGGATAGCTCTCGACTTGCTGGTAATGTCGCAAGAGACTTTGAAATTCAAACGTTTGAATTGCGCGCGCTACAGTAACCCGAAGGTTCAAACTGAAAACGGCTATTACTGCCTCGTCTTACGTCGGAGAGCGGCGTGCTATAGATCAAATAAAAGGTCTCGATGTGCTCTTTCGTTTGGCAATAAAAATTTTCTTAATTACGCAAGCACGCAACACGAAAAGCGACATTCTCGCGTTTTTAACGCAGAAATCGCTCTAACTCGCTCAGCGTGCGTCGTAGGGAGACGATCTTGGGTTGGTTGGATAGCTCTCGACTCACTGATCATTTGTTCTTCTATTGGTCGAAACTCAAAAGTTTGAATTTCGGGAGCTACAGTAACCCAAAGGTTTAAAACGCGAAACTCATCTAACTCGCTCGTCTTCCGTCATAGAGAGACGATCTTGAGTTCGTTGAATAGGTTTCGGCACACTGATAATGCCGTTAAGAGAAGTCGAAATTTAAAGTTTGAATTGCGCGCGCTACAGTAACCCGAAGGTCCAAAACGCAAAACGGCTCTAATACGCTCGTCTTACGTCGTAGAGCGGCGTGCGATAGGTCAACTAAAAGGTGTCGATGTGCTCTTTCACTTGGCGTAAAAAATTTGTTAATTACGCAAACACGCATCACGAAAAGCGACATTCTTGCGTTTTTAGCATAGAAATCGCTCTAACTCGCTTAGCGTGCGTCGTAGAAAGACGATCTTGAGTTGCTGGATAGGTTTCGTCGCACTGATCATTCCGTTAGGAGAAGTCGAGATTCAAAAGTTTGAATTTGGCGAGCTACAGTAACTCAAAGGTTCAAACAGCAAATCGGCCCTGACTCGCTCGTCTTACGTTGTAGATCGGCATTCGTTCGACCGTTTGAAAACTTACGTTGAGGCAGTTGTTGAACGGTCATTCCTAAAGAAATACTTTTGTTTTTTTAAACCCTTGTCTTACGAACAACTTTGTCTGCTAAAAAATTAATCCCGGGCGATCCCAATGTTGCCCTGCAAGAACCCCTCAGAAAGGAGCGTGTCAAAAGTAGCGCATGAATAGTGGACTCTGGGCGACCGCGCGTCATATCGGAAAGGCTTCGAAATACTTTACAAAATTATCCACTCTTTTACTCTTCCACTTTAAAACACTCACAAACCACTCTGTATTAATAAAACAACTCAACTTTTTTAAAACAGCTTGTTCGCCTGATGAGGTCGCGGTGAAATTTCTTCAGAAATGGAAAGAGCATGGACCGCGAATAATTTGTAACACAAAAGAATTTTTTGCAAATGTGGAATTTGATAGAAATACTCGATTATTTGTCAAAATTTCATGAAATTGAACGTCATTTTTCACGAATGTAACTCTTCCGCCAATCAACTATATACTATCGTTGTTGAGAAAGCTAACGAACAACTCGGCAACGGCCGTCTCCTCCGCCTCGGCTATTGGGTGCAGTTCGCAGTAGCGAATGAAGCGCCGCTTGAGACGCGCCAGCGCGGCCGGCGTCCAGGCTCGGCGCAACTGCACGCGAGTTTTGGCCGGCGGCAGAGCCAGTTGGTCGCCGGCAACGGCGCCGCTCTGCGCTTGCAACAGTTGGGAGCACAGTTGTTGCGCCACGCCGTTCAGTCGGTAGAGGTAGTCCGTGGGCTGGAGAGGACGCTGCTGGGTGCTCTGGGCGGCCGTCAAGGCGGCCCCCTGCGGAGAGAAAGTGCACGTCAGTTTTCACACCGTTGTGAAATGCGCAAGCGCACTAACGCACTTCGTAGAGCGCCGAATGGACGTCGGAGAAGCGCGCCCGTCGCTCCTCGTCGCTGGCGTCGAAGGTGACGGCGACCAGAGGTCTGTCCCAGCGTTTAGTCTCGTCCGGCGCCTCATACCGATCCACCAGCGCCTTCAGAACGCTCTCGGAGTACCTAAAAGAACACGGTAGGTAACCAGGACCTACGAAGGACGCGAGGGTAGTCCAATTTAGCGGCTAGAAACATAACTTCTAAGATCGCCAATGTCAAGTGGGCTACTGTGGGTTACTGTAGCCGGTTGGGGTAGCGTAGCCGGGTGGGCTACTGTAGCCGGGTGGGTTACTGTAGGCGGGTGGGCTACTGTAGGCGGGTGGGTTACTGTAGCCGGGTGGGTTACTGTAGCCAGGTGGGTTACTGTAGGCGGGTGGGCTACTGTAGGCGGGTGGGTTACTGTAGGCGGGTGGGTTACTGTAGCCGGGTGGGTTACTGTAGCCGGGTGGGTTACTGTAGCCGGGTGGGCTACTGTAGCCGGGTGGGTTACTGTAGCCGGGTGGGGTACTGTAGCCGGGTGGGTTACTTCACTGCAACTCCTCTGCCCCGTCTGATCCGCGTTAGATTTGCAATACTGTGCACCCTGTCAGCCTGTCCGGAAAGAAACTCTCTAAATTGGAAGTCTGCTCTCACCTCTCCCCTTCCTGTCTCCCTCCATTCAGCCTGAGGCAATTCTCCAGCGAGCAGTCTATTCTCAGAAGGCAGTAAGAGGTCTGTGCCGCCCTCGCCAGACAGTGAAGCTCGTAGCGATAGCCTTTGATGTAGTTCGAAGCGTCAACTATCACCAAGCGGTCGGCAGTCAACTCTTTCTGCACCAGGGAACGGACGCGGGCGCGCAGCTCGCGCTCCTGAATCAGGGGACTGGGGGTACTGGGGTAGGGAGGGGGGGGTGTGGGGGGATACCCACCTCCCCTCAGAGTAGTCCACAGGTGACGTCAATACCCCACCCCCACCCCAAAAGTCGCACAGTAGATATCAGATACAAATTTTGCTTTGCGGCGCTGCAAACGTGATAATTTTAGCATTCAAGATTGAAAAGAGAAATAGTTCCGCGTACGGCGACAGTTTGGGGGCATAATGTAGCTCTATCGGGTTGAGCGCGTCAGCGCTCAACCCAATTTGTTCGGCCGGGGGCCAGTGCGCCCCCGGGGACTACGGGTTAGTACTACGTCATATAGGTAGACTTAACCGATCGGGCTGAAATTTTCACCATAGTTGTTCATAGTAACAAGAAGTATTGTGCTAAAATTTTAGCCCGATCGTTTGAGTGGTTCCTGAGATATTAAACGAAAACTGTCGAAATTTTCATCAATCTTCATCTGATTGCCATGTTTTCGGCCTCGTTCTCGCGAACGGTACTAGCTAGGAGAGTGGTTGATGGCTCGTTAGAATCGCCTAGTAGTAGGAACTTTTGTATTAAAAAATCAACGGGGTCGGTTAAGTGTTGCGGCCGTGGGGCCCGATTAAAAAATTGGCCGAAATTTTGGCTAAGTCCCACTCAAGACGGCCGAGCTCTACTGGTGCACGCTGGGGCGCCAAGCGAAGTTATCCGGCAAAGAGTACCATAGGGTGAATAAATGTGTAAAACATTTCATCTTTCTAAGTCATACCACTAAAAAGTTACGCGGTGACAAAGGTCCCACCGAGTACGGATCCCGGGGCACGGCTATAGACGGCCGAGCTCTACTGGTGCATGCTGAGGCGCCAAGCGAAGTTGTCCGGCAAAGAGTACCATAGGGTGAATAAATGTGTAAAACATTTCATCTTTCTAAGTCATACCACTAAAAGGTTACGCGGTGACAAAGGTCCCACCGAGTACGGATCCGGGGCACGGCTATAGACGGCCGAGCTCTACTGGTGCATGCTGAGGCGCCAAGCGAAGTTGTCCGGCAAAGAGTACCATAGGGTGAATAGCCATGCAAAATCTTAGCTTTCTAGGTCACCCCAGTAGAAAGATATGCGGTGACAAAAGTCCCGTCGAGCATGAATTTTTGGGTCCCGGGCCGAAATTTTCAAAATTGAGTTTACAGTTGTTTATGGGGTTTTTGACGACGCTGAACACGAATCCGGTGTTTGTTTCGGGATTCGCGGTGCCATTTGCCGATTTCAGCGCCCGGTCGGTCAAATTTTGGGTCCTGGGGTCAAATTCTGAAAATCAGGTTTCCAGTTGTCTCTGGGGTTTTCGAGGACGCAGAACACGAATCCGGTGTTTATTTCGGGATTCGGGCTGCCCTTTGCCTGATTTCGGCGCCCGGTGGGTCAAATTTTGGGTCCTGGGCCGAGTTTTCAAAATTGAGTTGACAGTTGTTTCCGGGGTTTCCGAGGACGCAGAACACGAATCTGGTGTTAGTTTTGCGATTTAGGTTTCGTTTACCGGATTTTACCTGAAATTCGTAGTCGACGTCAAGCTTTCCACACGTGTCGGTGCCGCAACCCCCGTCAGACCTGTCCATGCATCAAACCTCCTGTGGCCAGACCTGTCTGTGCATCCAACCTCCTGTGGCCAGACCTGTCTGTGTCCCCACACCTACAACAGCAATCCTGTCAAAGCAGACCTGTCTCTGTCGCCTCTCAACAAACCTGCTCTGCGCCCCCACCCCCCCCCCCCCCCCCCAAGGTGTCCACTCTGTGGACATGGACAGGGTGTGTATTTCAGGAAAGTTCCCCCCTACTGGGGGGTAAGGACAGGTGAATTTGTTCGCCCTAAAGAAGACTGATGATGAACAGGCTGTGTATCTCAGATGACTTTGGGCCCTCTACTACACGAACAAATTCAGCGTGCTCTGTATATGGGTGCCCAACTCTCACCAAATTATGGGTCTCTTTGTTTGTCGTTTGTGTGTGTACTGCAAAGCGCTTACCCAGCATTAGTGCAGAA
This sequence comes from Linhomoeus sp. GSCO2_2, assembly GCA_030248115.1. Lineage (NCBI taxonomy): Eukaryota > Metazoa > Nematoda > Chromadorea > Monhysterida > Linhomoeidae > Linhomoeus > Linhomoeus sp. GSCO2_2. Next base: position 617 of record JASAMZ010006834.1, on the reverse strand, counting down.
TGTGCATTTACCAACGTTAATACCTCCAGAAGCTCAGTTAGCATGTGAAGCCCTCTGCTTGCGTGCATGGTTGAGCGGTCAAAGTGGGGGTTAGAGCATGGGGTCCGCCACCCTCGCGTTGCGCTGAGTGCAGACATTGTGTTGTGTGAGATGCGGTGGCAGGCACTGAAGCACACACGTTTTGACAGTGGTAGATAGCGTACTCCGCATGTACGTTGTGCGCACGTGATAAGCGCCGTGCGCGTGAACAGAGCACGCTGAATTTGTTCGTGTAGTAGAGGGCCCAAAGTCATCTGAGATACACAGCCTGTTCATCATCAGTCTTCTTTAGGGCGAACAAATTCACCTGTCCTTACCCCCCAGTAGGGGGGAACTTTCCTGAAATAAATATGGGCCAATACTGGCTACGACACTGTGAGAAACACGACATAAGGAGAGTACGTATGGGGCGGATACGGTAGACAAACGTTTACCCACACGCAGTGGCGGATCCAGGATTTTGGAATGGGGGGGGGGCGGAATTTTTGAGGCGTAGGGGGGGACCAAGATGCTATAAAAGCACATAAAAAAATTTGCGCGGCAGGTGAAAATTTTTGCCGATTTTGGCCTATGTTAGT
>JASAMZ010006831.1:0-53028 GCA_030248115.1 Linhomoeus sp. GSCO2_2 | reverse complement strand
ATCTACTACACGCCGGAAGAGGTACATATGTACTGCACACATAATATGCTTACCTATGCACATCAATTGTAGGTGCCTATTTGGTAATATATGTACTTGTGGCGCAACGTCGAAGCTCGTAAAGTTGTAATATTCTTTGCCTATTCTGGTAAATAGCGATTTTCACCAGTCCGATTTTGTCTGACTCGACAATATTGGCACTGCACCACTCTGTGACGCTCTTCAGATGGACGCCAAGTATCCCGGGTCCACCGAGTTCCTCGTGGAGGTGCTGAAGAGCTTCGATCCCAGTCCTGGGGTGTTCTGTGGCCTGACGAGCTTCTACGACCGGCCGAACAGGCGCAACTACCTGCTGGAGCTGCACGGTCGGATCCCGGGCGGCAACCCCGAAGACATAGTCTTCAACTACGGGCTCGACGTCGTCGCTATGCAGATCGACTGGGCCTTGCACCCCTCGCCGCCTTTGGTGCCTAAACTGAGCCCTCCCAGCGGCCCGGTCAAGTGCGTGGTGCACGTGCCCAAGAAGGAGGGCGTCCTGCGCTCCCACACCGACTTCGAGGCCCTCTCGGCCAAACTGAAGGGCGAGATCCGTTGGGTGAACTGGATCGCTGGAGTGGGCGAGAAGATGGAGCCGACCAAGAACCTGCGCGACATGGCCTGCCACTTCTCGGTCGTCTCGCCCGACTGGCGCAGTAACAAAGAAGACGTGGACAAGCTGCTCGACCTCTTCCAGCTGGACGTGATGCCCTGACGACTGGCGGTGCTCTCTGGCTGCAGTGAGACCCCGTGGACGATTCTGCCCGCCCTGTGATAGGAAGTGTTTGCGACGAACACGAGAGCTTATATGGTTCGAATATGCAGCTTTGACTAACATACTGTGGTAGAACAATTAGGGATACTGTAGCTACTGTCTTGAGCGAGTAACGGGAAATCGCCCGCCTCATTGCACGTCAAGCCATTGCTGTCACATTGTTCAGATTGTACTGAGTCTCTTCAAACAGAACGTAGAACTGCGCTGAGGCGGCGGTGAAACGCAGCCTTGATAAGGTTGCAAAAAGTCGTTTACCTGACCTAAACCGTTTGTATATATTTCTTATCAACCTGCCGTAATGATGTTCTCAGAACTTTCAGTTACGACCACCTCACCCCCGCTCTCCCAACCCCTTTCACACAAATGTGAGAAGATTCGCTACATTAATTTATTGTCAATGCTCCATTGTCGTCGATCACTCATCGGAAACCAATTTCTTTGACAGGTTGAGGGCAAGTACTGAGTATGGGAATCGGATTTGTCTGTTGTCGTTATCACTTGCCACAGTCACGTGTTGTGCTAGGCGCCGACGAAGCTTGTCAAGGGTGGTCGCACTCAACTTCGCTTGACTGCGCAAGGCGCGGGTTGAAGTCTGACGAAAGAGTTCTTGTCGCACCGTGCCGCCAAAACAATGACGGAAGGAGAGGACACGCAGTAAGAGTTTGTTGCGTCTGCTGCTCGTGTACATACTGTACCTTGTACTGATGGATGCGTATACGCATACGCAATATTAACTTTGCGTATACGCATAGATTTTTGGATGCGTATACGCATGCGCATACGCATACGCAAAATGTTCAACGTACGCATACGCATATGCAAACATAACTCCGTACGCAAACCGTTTGCGTATGCGTATAAAAGCCACAAAATGCGACAACTGGCACCAACTTTCGACCAATTTGACCTACAAGTGAGCTAACAGCAAACCAAATTATTCCTGAATTTCATTTTATCTGTTGATTATAGCCGAAATTGATTGATACCTGATGCCGAGGCAATTTTCATCTCCTCCGAACACAAGAGTGTCATTCTAAAATGGACTTCTTCGTGGAAATTTTTGCGTTGAAAATCGTACGCATACGCATACATACGCAAACTTTTCGCTATGCGTAATACGCAATACGCATACGCAAATGAGTTTGCTTGCGTATACGCATACGCATACGCATACGCAAATGGAATTTCCTATATTGGCCATCAGTAGTACCTTGGTGTCATCCTGAGAGAAGCGCGTCTTGTTCAGTTCCTCCGACAAACCAGTCTTTGCCACACAGTCCTCGAAGGCAGTACCACCTTCTGAGAGTCAGGCGACGATTCTGAACTACTTCAACGGGTCGGATGGAAATGAGAGTACGACAGAGTCCAGTGCTCCAGACGATGTCGGCGGCGAGAAGTTGGCGCTTTCGGGTCTGCGCACCAACTGGCTCTCCATCTACGTCATCGTGCTGGTCCTCTTCTTGGCCGGCGTCAACTTCGCCATCTATCTCATCTCCCTCTGGCCCTTCTTCTCCCAGGTGCGCACGTTAGAATTCTTCATTCCATAATATCTTTGGGTCTTCGCAGTTTACTACAGTATGAAGTTTCATCCAGATCGACCCCAAGGCGACGGAGGTGTTCTTCGGGGTCATCATCGCCGCCTACAGTGTGGGCCAGGGCGCCACCTCCCCACTGTTCGGCTGGCTCTACAACCGACTGCGCAAAGCGCGACTGCCCATCGTCGGCGGTCTCGCCATCAACATAGTGGGAAGCCTGGTCTACGCCGGGGCGGAGCTGGTGCCCGCAGCCGGCCGCCGATACGCCCTTCTCACGAGTCGGTTTGTCGTGGGACTCAGCTTCGGAATGGTCAGCGTTCTGCGCACATACCTGGCGATCGCCAGCCTGCCGCAGGACAGAAACAAGGCCATCGCTCTCGGAATGGCTGGATTCTACACGGGACTGACTGTGGGCCCAGGTGAGGGGTTACTGTAGCCTTGGTCTACATGGAATTTCGGTTCATTGCGCTTCTCTCGCAGCCGTTCAATTGCTGTTGCAACCCATTGGCTATCCTGGCTGGGCGGTCTGGTTCTTCCGTGTCAATCTGTATACTGCTCCAGCCTTACTTTGCCTACTCACGAGCGCCACTAGCATTGTGCTGCTTATATTCGTCTTCAAGGAAGGAGAGGCCGGTTTGGTGGATGAGAGCCTGAAGAAAGGTCTGACACAGTTTCTACTCATGCGTGCGCACACGTACAAGTACAATCGCCATGCTCTACTTTCCAGAGAGGTTCTTCGCCCTTCCTCGTTACGATATGGCCGCCTGCTTAGTCGTGATCTGGGTCTGGTTTACCGTCGCCATGCTCTTTACGAACATCGAAGCGTACGTGCCGATTATTCCTCTACGCACGTATGTACTTTTCAAGTTCCTAACATCGTATACCGCGAATTTTCGTTCGCAGGCTGGCGACGCCGTTCCTGTCGATCTTCTACAACTTCGACCACAGCGAGGCGGTGCTCTACGCCTCGATCATCTTCACAGTAATGACGGGCATTTCCACAGTCGTGTTCATCTGTCAGGCCTTCACCCGACTGGGCAAACTGTCCGTCAGCCATCTATTTACTGTGCATACACCACAATGTCTATGTACTGTTGCTACGAATCCAGGGACGAGCGTCTGGGCATCATCTTCGGCTGCTCGCTGTTCATCCTCTTCCACGTGCTGACGATACCCTACCCCTTCTACGGCGAGGCTCTAGACTACAGAAATGTCAACAACAACACCATCATCACCACCACCCCAATGTCGGTCCTGGGGAAAGCGACAGAGGGTGGTTCGCACGTGGAGGAGCCAAGCTTCGGCGGCTGTCCACCCGAGCACGAGTGGTGTCAGTGGGTGCCCCGCCTGCCCTGGCCCATGTACTTCTTCTCCTTCGCCCCCTGCTTCGGTTTCGGCTTCCCTCTCATCGTCACGTCCACAGGCACTCTCTTCAGCAAGATTCTCGGACCACGTAGACAGGTGCGCGCATGATACGCGGACTACATACATACACTGTACGTCAAATCCAGATAGCGAAGGAGTTTCGAGTAGAGCACAGGAGAAGAATACTCTTCTAATCGTTCGTTATTCAGGGCACGATGCAGGGCTTCTTTCTGCAAACGGGTAGCCTGGCCAGAATGGTCGGCCCAATTGGAATCACGTAAGTTTCATCTGCAGATCCGAGAAGTGTCGCCCCAGCTTTCCATCCATGACGTCTCGACGTGTTTGCAGGTACTTGTTCAGTCAGTACGGGCCGACGTTGCCGTGGCTTGTGCAGATTGGACTTATGACTGTGTCCATCTTTCTGATTCTGCTCTTTTATCGGAGATTGGTGCCGTTGGATCCGCAGCCATCGCTTCGCCCAGGCGAATACTACAAGTACAAGGCGGGACTGATGTATCGATTCTGAGAACGGTGGCGATCTATCGCATAACTCGCGACGATTCAAACATTCTCCCTACAGTAACGAACGTTTCAAACAACATTTGAAATAAGCCACGCCCACACACGATGCACACGCGGACACCACGTAACAGCTTCGGGTTGAGTCGTTGCAAATGCTGCAGGTGCAACAAGTCCGTGGGTGTGCGTTTCAAGGAGATTGTAGCTAGTCGATCGGCAGACTTCGTTCTTCGAGAGATTTGTGGAGTTTTACGTTTTATCGGCCGTTTTGTATCGAAACCCAAAGTCGCCTCTACAAATGTCGGCCAAGTCGTCCGAAGAAGCTAGCCCAATGCGGCGTCCGCTGATTTCCTCCGCCGGCGCCAAGAGAAGCGACTCGCGCTCGTCGAAGGAAAAGCTGGGCGAGGTGGTCGACCGTTGGCTGTCGAACAGCGGCGGTGTGCCTCTTCTGAAAGCCGTTGCTAGCGTTTGCCGTGTCCATCGCACCTGCAACAACGGCTTCGTGGTCGCCGAAGGTAGCGCGCCTGGGTGGAATTTTGCTCGTGGTAATCGAATGTTTGGAACGTAGTTCGCATTGGCATACCCGTCAACTGTGTCTATCTTGTTTGCGACCGGTGCGTGCGTAAACGAAAGACGAGGTTGGCGTTGTTGTTCCTCACTTTGCCTTCCGATTGCGGCGTGTCTTCAGAGCGGCGCACCGGCATCGTGACCTACTACAACTCTGTGAAGCACTTCGGTTTCGCGCGCTCTCTGGACGCCGACTCCCTCAACGTCTTCATCAGCAGCGTCGGTTTTCCAGTGTTCGGCGTTTGGAGGCGAAGCATCGTATTTTTGGTGGATTCGTTGTCCTTGTTTAGGAGCGCATCATCAAGCCCAATCCGGAGCACACGAGAGCGTCGCTTCGTTGCATGGAGATCGTCGAGTTCAGCGTCGCCGTCAGCCCCAGGGTCAGTCCAATTCTCCTTTTGTCGTCGTTTCACCACGACGTGTCTTCGCCTTCCGCACACGCAGTCGGCAAGTCGCTTCGCAAATCGCAGGGTCTGAAAGGAGTGGACGTGACGGCGCCCAATCGTCGGCCCGTCCTCGGCAACAGCATGTTTCGCCGCGCCCCGTCGCCGCCGCCTTCGTCGGCTCCCTCGCCGCCGCCGTCGGAAGCGTCTTCGGAGGAAGCGACCCCGAGCGAGGCAGGGTCATCGCCGCCGGAAATCGAGTCGGGTGACGACAACGACGACAATGACGACGCGCCGCTGATCGACTTCGACAGCCCCGCCATACACGTCGAGATCCACGAGGTCCGCCTTGTGCGATGCGTGTTTTGGTGTCGCCTTCGAATGGGACTATTGTTATGTCTCAGGCCATAGCAGAGTTGGTCACCACCGGCAGTAGCACTAGCAGTGAGGATACCATCTTCGACTGCCCTACGCCACCGCAGTTCTCGAAGTTCCGCGAGCCGCGCTGCGTGGCCATGCCCGAGCGGGATCGATTCAGTGAGGACGAGCTTTTTTATACTCCACAAAAAAGTGTGGAGTATATAGCGATTGTGCGCGAAACGCAGAAACTTTGAGTCAACGGCGTTCGCTCGTGAAGCGGCCTATTTCCAAACGGTCTTTTGCGTTGGGTAGGCCTAGTAAGTGGGCAGGGTGGACACCAAACGGGGTCACGCTCCGAAACCCCGTTGGCGGGAAATTCAAAAAATTTAAATTTTCAAAGTACTGGAAAATGGGTTAAACAAGGTAGAACTCGAAAAAGTTCCATATAATGGTATATACTATCTTTTGAGATGTTCTAGCACTCGATAAGGCCGAGGGTGAAAAAAATGAATTGGATCGCCGCGGGACCCATTTTGGCGCCAAATTTGAAAAATTCGCGAATTTTGGCCCCGGGTCGACTTTGACGGGCTGCTGTGCGAGCTAGGTAGCAGCTAGAGCGGCGAGACCACCCATGTTGCTCCTTCCCAGATGTCCTCTATCGAATGAGCCATGAACGGAGAAAATCGGGCGAAACACAAAAAACTTTCTTACACTGCGACTTTTTCGACTCCGGGGTCGAAAATTGCGATTTTTGCATTTCGGCGTCTATAGCGCTCGAATGCGTTGCCGAATCGTTCCAAAAGTGGTTTCAAACGATTCTGCGCTTAAATCTGGCGCAGAAAAGTATTTTTGAAAAATTTGCAGAGCTACAGTATCCCTGCCGCGTACGTTTGAATTGTGGGTGTCAAGTCAACTTTTGCGATATTATACTCGATTTCGGGGTTTTCGGGGGCGCTGATTACGAATTTGGCATCCGTTCAGTGTTTAGATGATGTTTGAACATACCTATGACGAATTTGCATGCTACCGTACCTCAAGTGAAAAATTTCGGTTCCTGGAGTCCATAGGAAGTTAAGGGTGTTGTATGTCGATTCTGGGGTTTTCGGGGGCGCTAATTCCGAATTCGGCATTCGTTTTGCACTCCGATACGTCAGCAGGCCAAAACAACAGATGAGTCACCGTGCGTAGGAGTTCAAGTTTGTGGAGTATACTGCGTCCCCCGGACGACTTGCCTGGTTGCGTTCTTGTAGGTATTGCGCGCCTTCAGTGCGTTAGGTCAGAAATTGGCGAGAATGTAGGCCTTGTAAATGCTACCAAATTGTTGCCAATAGTCGGTGGAGTTACGTTCAATTCTCTTGATTGCTGTACTCAGAGTCGCTAGGCGAGTCGAGCGGCTCAAACGAGCTTAGGAATAATAATAGTGGTTCTGTCCACTCACCCTTCTCCTGTCGCAGAGGAGGCGGCCGAGGCGAAGCGCCGCCAGCAGCTGGAGCAGGAGGAAGAGCGAGAGCAGTCGTCGTCTGCGTCGTCTGTGCTGGAGGAGTTCTTCGGCTGCAAGGTCTGCCTGTCGGTGTCGCGTCCGCCGGTGGTGGGCTGCGCCTTCTGCGGCCAGCTCGTGGGCTGCCGGCCCTGCGTCCAGCCCCTCTTCGCCTGCCCCCTCTGCCGCGCCAGGTGGAATCGCCGCTCCCAGATCCGCCTGACCGGCTTCGACGAGCTCATTCGACGACTGAAGGGCCACGACGACCACCGCGACGACAACCACCACGACGCCAAGGAAGAAGAGAAGCAGTGAAGTTGTGCAGCAACGCGGGCCGGCGCTTCCCCCTCTGCGCCTCTCACCTGCCGGTTCGCGAGCAGGTCGGCCGGCGTCTGCAGCCGTCGCCACTACCGCTCACTCTCCTTTGCGCCGTCCACACGACTTGGAGAGCTTCCCTGCACTCACTTCCGCAGGAAACGTAGCGCGCAGCCACTAGGCGGAGCTCTACTTCTCGCCTTCTCTCTCTCTCTCTGACACTAGGCGGAGCTCTACTTCTCGCCTTCTCTCTCCCAGACACTGTGCAACTGTGCAGTGCTTCTGTGCGATGCTCTCTCAGTCGTGGTTCCGGCGCACGGCGACTGACTTGTCACAACGCAACAGCAAAGCCAAAGCAAAGCAGCACACACGCGAGCCTCTCACTTCTCTACTCGAGAAAAGGTAGCGAGAGAACCAAAGATATCGACGCGCCTATCTGCTTTTACGCTAGAGCGACTAGGTGCGGCGAAACGACGCGCAACGACTTCCCGCGCAAACGAATAATCAGCGCGATCTGTGTCACAGATTACACCTTCAAAGGCGCATAACTCGCGCTTACGACAACGGAACGCGGAAAGGAAAACACCGGCAGATAGCTCAAGTTACAAGCTACCTAACGGTGGCAAAACCAACGCGAAACACTAAACGACGAAGAAGCAAGCGACGAGAAACCACTCCGACCTAGCGCAAAACCACTCTAGAAGGGGCAAAAGAGGGCGACAACTACTAAGAAAGGGAAGAACAGCTGACGGAAGCAAAACCTAACGCAAGGAAACAATGTAGGAAGGCCAATTATCCTACATCTTCCGTCCTGGCTGGGTCGATCGCCCTCGATCGATTCAGGGGGGTCGAAGCGATCCTTGGCGCAGCAGAAGCTCCTTGCTCTGCAGCGAGTGCTTGATCTTCACGTGGGCCAGCCCGGTGGCTGTGGGATGGGGGCTCCCCGCTCTCCCTGGGGTGGGGTCGAACCCGGCTTCCCCATTGCCCACGACTTCCTCGTCCAGACGTCGCGGTGACAGAAATCGGTGACCAGTGGAACCAGGCTCCCAGTGGAATCCTTGGGTGGCCTTCTGCAGCCCCTGCTTGGCCTTGGACTTGCCCTGGCAGGCGCCGTTGTGGCCCAGCTTGGTCGACTGGCCATCCATGTCCAGCTTCTTCTTGGCCCGTCGGCGCACACCACCGACCCTCCTGGCCTGCAGCGCCATGGGTGGCGCGCCAGGGACCATCTGCAGCTGGTAGCAGTGACCGCGTACCTGGGGTTCCTCAGCGAGCAGACTAGCCGCTCTTCCGCTTTCACCCTCCAGGCCGGTTTGCTCTGCAGTCTCTCCATGGGGGTCCGCCCTGGCTTGTCCCAAGCCAGGGGCTCCCACTTGGCACCCGAATTCAGCCGTTGGGACCACCTGACACCCCTTGTCAGCCGTTGGGGGGTCCGCCCTGGCTTGTCCAAAGCCAGGGTCTCCCTCCTGGTCACCAACTGACTCACAGTCATCCTCAGAGGGGGCTTCACTGGGGCACCTTCCTCCCAGCAGGGTGCGCTGCCTCTGCAACGTATTCACCCTCCCCTGCCTCTCAGCTTCATCTCTGTCCATCAGCGCAGAAACCTCCTCCCAGGTGAACTCTCCTGGCGCCAGCGGAGGCTGTTCTGTCCTCTGCAGACCACTCTGCAGCTGCCCCACCTTCTCTTGCTTCACCTCAACAGGTGGGGGCTTCGTCGGACAGTTCCGCGCCACGTGGCCGAACTTGTGGCAGCTGAAGCATTCAGTCAAAGGATAGCCTCGGGCGTCAGTGGGCCGCTGCTGCCCCCTGTTGCCACCAGTCTGGGCATCACTGGGCTGCTGTCCGCCTCCTCGACCACCCTGGGCGCCTCCTTCGACCGACGCCTTCTTCTGACCAGATTGACCACTCTGCCCTCCCTTGGCAGACTTCTCTGGGGCCTTGGCGTCCAGCACGTTGCGAACGTACTGACAGAGACCCTCCAGAGTCTTGGTCTCACTGACAGCGTAGGCAGAAGCAGTCAGATCGTCTGGGAGACTTCTCAACAACTGGTCTCTCACCATGTCGTCCCAGATGCTAGGCTGGGTCGGCCAAGCTTTGTAGACTAGCCCTCGCAAGGCCACCACGAACGCCTCGATCGACTCGCTTCCCCTGCTCCAACCTCGGTTGAAGAACTCCTTGAGGCAGACGTGCGTGGGCCTGTGGTCGGCGTAGACGGCCGCCAACTTCGCCACGACTGCCTCATAGTCAGCCTGATTGCCAAGCGCTTCTCGCGTCTGGTGTGCCAGCTCGCAGGGGTGGTCCTTGAGGAAGGACTGCAGCGTCACCAACCATAGTGACCTGGGCACCTGCGTGGCCACCATTCTGTCCTCGAATGCTCTCTGGAAACTGTTCCAGTCACTGCCCACCTCCCCACGAAAGTGTGGCAGCGCTCCCATATCTCGACTTGACAACACTATCGACGCTGGAACAGTCTGCCCTGGAGCGACACTGGGCTGCGCCTTCTGCGTCCACGTCCAGCCAGTGGTCTGATTCCACGACCACTCACCTTGGCTGCCCACAGCAACCGGTGGCACTTGGACGGGAGGCGGCATTGGCGGCGGCGCCACGGGGGGCACCAACGGAGCCAGAGGCACACCCAACGGACCCACTCCACTCGACGCGTTCACTCTGACACTGGGAATCCCTCCCAGCGCCGCTTGGCTCGACGTTGTGGTGGTCGTCGCCTGCATGCCACTCACAGTGGTCACTGGCAGGGACGTCGAAGTTCCACCAGACGTCACCACAGGCACACTGCTGCCTCCACCACCCACCGTTCCACCTGCCAGCAACGGCGCGACTGGCGCGGCCACTGAAGCGGGCACCGTGGTCATGGGCGGCGTCACCGTGACTGACGCGCTGGGCACCACTGAAGCACTACTCGCCGGCGGCGCAGCCGACACTTGCGCCTGCCCTTCCAGCTGCCCCACGCGACCAGTCAACGTCGTCATACTGCCATTCAGAGTAGCCACACTGCCACTCAGAGTGGCCACGCTGCCACTCAATGGCTGAAGCTTCTGATCCAGCTTCTGGTCGATGACTGAAGCCAACTGCGTCAGCAGCGACTGCACGTCAATCGCTCCTCCAGCGTTACTCTGCTGAGGCTGCCTGCCGTCTCCTCCACCACTGCCACCCCCACCCAAACCGAAGACTGGCGTCTCAACAGCGGCAGCGGCTAGCGCCTGGCTGTCTCTCTGGGCCGCGCGGCAAGCTTCACAAGTCCACGGGCCATTTGCCACGTCTACCTGGTCATCTGGGATGCAGTTGTGCCCCACATCACCATGCGACAAGCGCCCGCAGCGCCCCGCGCACGTGATGGGATACTGCGACGACAGCACCTCCTCCTCACAGAAGCAACACGTCCCCACCACGTCGTCAGTCTCCATACTGGACGTCTCAGGGTAGGACTGTGCTCCTGTTCTCGTCTTTACCATAGACGGCGGCGAATAGAGTTCTCTAACTCTTTACAGGGCTACGCAAGCTCACCTGTGTTCGCCTCTCCTTCAGGGAAAGCCCTCAGGCACCTCCTGATCCTCTACCAGCCTCAGCGCTGCGTAGGACACCTCGTCAGCACCTTCAGAGAGCGGTGGCGTGCACCTGTAGCTGACTCTCTCAGCCAAAGCGCTCACCCAGGCTCTCGTGCTGAGCCGACGACTCAGAGCGTCAGGAGACTCCGCAAGCTGTGGTCGAAGCGGCGCTGCAACTGATCTCAGACTAGCCGATCTCAGTCAGCTTTTGCTTCCGTTCCAGCTGCTCCGACAGCTCTGCAGTCACCACACCACGCTCTGCTGGCTATCCTGTCTCGGACACCACTTTGCAGCAACGCGGGCCGGCGCTTCCCCCTCTGCGCCTCTCACCTGCCGGTTCGCGAGCAGGTCGGCCGGCGTCTGCAGCCGTCGCCACTACCGCTCACTCTCCTTTGCGCCGTCCACACGACTTGGAGAGCTTCCCTGCACTCACTTCCGCAGGAAACGTAGCGCGCAGCCACTAGGCGGAGCTCTACTTCTCGCCTTCTCTCTCTCTCTCTGACACTAGGCGGAGCTCTACTTCTCGCCTTCTCTCTCCCAGACACTGTGCAACTGTGCAGTGCTTCTGTGCGATGCTCTCTCAGTCGTGGTTCCGGCGCACGGCGACTGACTTGTCACAACGCAACAGCAAAGCCAAAGCAAAGCAGCACACACGCGAGCCTCTCACTTCTCTACTCGAGAAAAGGTAGCGAGAGAACCAAAGATATCGACGCGCCTATCTGCTTTTACGCTAGAGCGACTAGGTGCGGCGAAACGACGCGCAACGACTTCCCGCGCAAACGAATAATCAGCGCGATCTGTGTCACAGATTACACCTTCAAAGGCGCATAACTCGCGCTTACGACAACGGAACGCGGAAAGGAAAACACCGGCAGATAGCTCAAGTTACAAGCTACCTAACGGTGGCAAAACCAACGCGAAACACTAAACGACGAAGAAGCAAGCGACGGAAGAGCACTCCGACCTAGCGCAAAACCACTCTAGAAGGGGCAAAAGAGGGCGACAACTACTAAGAAAGGGAAGAACAGCTGACGGAAGCAAAACCTAACGCAAGGAAACAATGTAGGAAGGCCAATTATCCTACAGTTGGGAGGGAGAGGGAGGTTGCTTGCCCTTCCAGCAGTTGTTAGGTACTAGCTGCCCTTTTCATTCCTTTTTGCTCGAGACCGCACATTCGGCATGCGTAGCGTGTAGCGCTTCCACGATTCATTTTAGGTAGAGATCGCCTTGGTATCCACTGAATGAAGCCTCTCGGGTGGTATCGGTTGCTTCGCTTGATATATTCGGCCAAATAGGCACTGTCGTAAGGTCAGCCGTGAGATTTTTCGATCTTGCCCCTTCTGATCGATTCTACCTCCGCACCCTTCGCTTTCATTCCACTTTTCTCTGTTTGTGATGATTGTTTCTTTTGATGTCTGGCTGCCTCGAAACGGATACAATTGTGTGCGGCGTTGTACGATTCGTCATTCGCGATGGAGCATTGAATTGGCGTCAATGGTGCTATGCAATTGTGCCTTTAGCGTAAACGAGATTTTCGTAGGACAGTAGTCGTTCGTGGTTTTAGTTTCGGCGTTTGTATGGGGCTTTGACGTGGTGAATCTGATCTTTGCTCTGCCTCGCTTTCGTGATTCGCGATGGATTTTTACGGCGTTGCATTCCGACGTCTGAATGAAACCGATTTGGTAGAATGAGGAAGAAGCCGACGCTGCACGCTCGACTGCTACACTTAGCAAATCGCAAGCGAATTCCAATCATGTTGACTTTATATTGTATTATTATAACTTTTAAGCTAAACGCTTCCATAGACGAGTGAATGCGTACATAAATGGATTTTGGTTCGTCTGCCAACAACCAAAACAGAGTAGCATCGAATGCGTTACCCAATCCTGTCCTCCAGGGTACCGCGACCAGGCAACACCATGCGAAAGTCTATCTCCCCTATCAATTAGGAGATTCCATTGCAGGCGCGTGTGTGTGTGCAAATCACGAGTTGCGCCCTTCGGCGAAGAGTCTGACGACGTCGGCCAGGAAGGCGGATTCCCCTCTCGAGAGGCGGGGTCGGGGCCGGCCGATTCTTGTCTGCAGCAGACTGTCCAGACTGCCTCGAACGTCCAGCAGGAGACGACGAGTCGCCTGATAGCACGCCAGAATCGGTCGACTTCACTACACAGGGTGCGTAAAAGAGTGAGGACGCTAACTTTGCGGTCGCTAAGTTTGATTGAATTGATCGGGCCCAAATTTGGACAGGGCATACTACAGGGTGTTTCTGACAAGGTGTCAAAATTAAGACTATTTCGTATACACCAGAGAGAAAATTGACATCGTTTTGCGCAGCGTCATGTCGAACATCGGGTCAAGCGCCATTTTCACTGCTGGAAATCGTGCTGCTTCTGCTGCTACCCCCCCCCCCCCCAGCCATCCATTGTGCATAGCATGGTAGACCCAAGAGAAGCATCAGTGACCTGATCGCAGTAGAGTCGAAGCCAGTTGTCGAGCAGCAGAATGTCCTCCCCAGTGTCGGCCTCGTGCTCGACGTCGAGTGAGAGATCGCGCCCAGACAGAACCACCAGAGCAAGGGGGTCGATGGCGCTGCTGTCGTGCAGGTAGATGGCCGTGGAGCGCACCAACTCAACAGTGAAGGAGACAATCAATGAAGATTATGTAGGTACGCACCCAGATACATACCCTTGAGGGCTGCGCACATCGCAGCGGTTAGAGCAAGGCGATTAAAACCTATAAGGTCGCGGATTCAATACCCGTTGGGTCTAATTCTTCTTCGCTTCCTTTTCGCTCTCCTCTAGCCAATAGCAAGATCACATCACTACAGTACGTACGTACCGTGTGGTAGCAGAGGAGGCGACTGTCGACGTGGGTCAGCGTCTTGTTGACAGAGGAAGGGTGGAGGGCGCAGCTGTTGAACTCCTTCGTCTTCACCTTCAGAGGAATACGACTGTTCTGCTGCCTGCTGACCGGACGGGGCTTCGCCTCCGCTATCTGCAAACAAACGACGACGACATACTATATGTTGCTAGTGTGTATAGAGTCGCACAGAAGCATGAGATAGTCCTCTATCCTCCATTTTGCGACCTGTAAACGTAACCTTCCCTCCAATCGTCCACTGACACAAAAGACGGTGATTGAACCAGCCTACCGTAAACACTCTAATAAACCTCGAATAAGACCCCCTACTACTAAAGGGAGGCTGAACAAATAGAGCCCGAAAGCTTTTGGTATCTCTCCATTCTATAAGTAGCATACTCACCCTGGGGTATGCGCCGGCGCAGACGACGGCCGTGACCACGGCGTCGCTATTCGAATTGCCATTGATAGAGGGCGAGTGGGAGGCGGCGCATCCGGCGTCGACGAACCTCGAGCGGCGCAGCATGTCCAGGAACTGGCCCTTCATCTTCACGATCAGTCTCAGAGTCGACTGATTCAGGAAGTGGCGCCAGGCAAAGCGTTCGGCGCCGCCGTCGGCGCTGCGCAGTCGCTCGTACTCCCCTATGACCTTGGCCCATAGGAGGTAGTCGCTCTGACTTCCCTGCGAAAGCTCAAGCTTCACCTCGTCCACCTGACGCTCCTTGCCCATGGGTGTCACGAAGGGGTCCTGCATGCAACGCAAGGGAATGTGTACCAGCTGCCTCACATGATTGGTACTTATGTAGAGGAAGCAAAATATGGTGGAGGGGGAGGGGGGGGGGGGGGGAAGCAAGGAGCAAAATGATAACGACCGCAAAATTAGCGTTCTAGGAAAAATGTTCCCCATTTTTAACTGGTGGCACTGACGGCATCTGGGGGGGGGGGGGGGGGGGTTGCGTCCAAAGCAGTTCCAAGTCTATATCCTCAATAGCAGTCGCACACAACTTGTGTACCTTGAAGTCTAGGCAGGCGGCCACCGAAAGAATGGGGTCGACGCAGGAGAAGAGTGCTGAGAGTAGGATCATCTTGGCGCAGTGGGGGTCCACCGGCAGACGAGCCATATGCCAGCCCAGAGGGGTCAACTCCTCGCTGCCCCGCTCCATGGCGCCCAGAGCCACCAGCTCCTCCAGAGAGCGACTGCAAGAGGTTCGCAGTCATTCATGCTGGGCAACGTTCCAATGTGCCGCAAAATACGCCAATAAGACCCCTCCCATCTCCTTCCCCAAGTTCATAGGCGAGGTCAGGGGGTGGGGTTGGGGGGGGGGGGGGGCTAAATTGGAGTATCTACGGTGGTGTGCATCATCAGGCACAGGGCTCATTCCTGGGCAAGGCGTTCAGTGGGTGCTATATAATCGTGACGCCGCGTTCAACCGTCTGAGCCACCCAGTTATCGGCAATCCCAGTATCCCCGACTCTTCTGGGGGGGCCCCCCCCGCCCCCACACAAAGTGACACATGCAGACACTCATCCCAAACCTGATGGCCTTGTCGCAAGGTGCCGAGGGCGCTTCACCCAAGAATTCCCTGACCTCTCCCAGTGTCATGTAGCGTATCTGCAGGCAGAGTGACTCAAGGCGCTTCCTCAGCATCTCGGCCTTGTGGAACTGGGGCATGGACTGGTAGCGAGCGCGCGTGAACAGGTGGAAGACCTGGCCTGGGCGACACCGACCCGCCCGGCCCTTGCGCTGCTCGCTGTTCGCCCACGAACACCACTCGGGCCTGACAAGAGTGAGAGTGTGAACAGTGGCGGAGGAGAGGAGTGAGAGTGGGAACAGTTAGTGGGGCAGTGGGCCTACACGCCAAGTTGCAGGCTCGCTACCAAGCCGAAACTGCAACGGCTCGCCATGTCGAGCGGCCGACATGCGACATGCGGAGACGGTAGGCTCAGAATAGTACTTCTCTGGTATGCAAGGGACCCCCCCCCCCTGGCCGGAGATCTCCCCCCCCCCCCCACCCCCCCTACCCCCCCCCCCCTACCCAGCCTGAAAGACCCCCCCTCCCAAAAATTGCGAAAATTTTCGCCTGCTGCGCTTAAATATGGCCAAATTTTCGCCTGCGGCGCTATATTTAGGCTGTTTTTCATCAAAATTAAGCGATTTTTGGCACTTTTACCCTATTTTTGCAAAATTTCCTTACTTTTTTGCCAAATTTTTAGGTCATTTTGACCCCCCATCCTCGGTTTTGGAAACCCCCCCCCCCCCCCCCCCCCCCCCCCCCCTAAAATCCGGATTACCCCCCCCCCCCCCTCCCCGAGGGGGCGCGTTACAGGTATGTGCAAGAGGGTTGGAAGAGCCGTACAGGACTGCAGCACCCCAAGACTGAAAGGTACCTGAGGGTGTGAATGTTGGTGTTGACGTCGTAGTTGTCCATCTTGATCTTGCCCCCGTCTATGACGTAGACGACGTCCTCGATGGTCACAGAGGTCTCAGCGATGTTGGTCGACACCACGATCTTGCGCACACCAGGGAAGGGACGACGGAACACCTATTTGGCAATGAGAATATGGTAGTGCGGTATTTCCTACGAGCACAATACATGGTCAAGCGTAAGATAAGCATACCCCGTTGCGTTATGCAATATTTTATTCTGCAGACGATGTTCGCCTTCCCAACATCCGTTTTATTGTCGTCTCACCATTGCTATTGGATTACGGTAGTTGTCATACCTGATACTGGTCGAAGCTGGGCAGCAGGCTGTGCAGAGGCATAATGTGGAATCGGTCCTGCTGCCGAAAGGTGGGATGCTGTCGAAACTCCTGGATCAGATTGGAGATATCCTGCCAGCCCGGTAGGAAGATCAGAATTGCGCCGTCCGCGTCCGTCGTCTGGCAGATGCGCTCGGCGAGACGGACGATCAGCTGGACGCAAAGGAAAGTTACCGTAATCAACAACTATCGTCAACTATCAACTATCGTCCTAGCTTGTCAGTTTGGCAAGATAGCAGTCACTCTCGATTCTCCACCATACGTACCTCGTTGTTGATGTTGAATCGGTCGTCGTCGAAGTACTCCATCGTGCGCTGGGTTCTGCCGCTGTAGCCGCTGCCGGGCCGACTCAGCCAACGCAGGTAGTCGTCGAACACCTCGTCGCTGATCCGACCCTGTTGACGCTGAACGGAGAACAGCTACTGTCACGCAAGATGGTTCACGCTCCGAGTGCAAAGTCCTGTTTGACGTAGTCTGACGGCGACCTCCTCCCTTCCCCTCCTGTGCCGATTTCTGGGCGCCGAGCTGGCCGAGAGGTCGAAGTCTGTCATCTCGACGACGTCCTCCAGGAAGTGCTGCTGCACGGGGAAGCAGCGACCCTCGATCTGGATGGAATGCGGACCGAAGTCTGCAAAGTAGTCCATGAACAGCTGCTCGTTCAGCGTCGCAGACATCAGCACCAGCTGCAAGACAAGAAAAGCCCCTTGCAATGGGGGGGGGGGGGGGGGGGAAGATCGATCGTGACTCACACTGGTTACATATGTCAAAGTAAGTATGCAGAGCAACCAACGAGTACATTATTAGAGTAACACCTCTCGGCAAGCCATACGGCAGCCGTAACAAACGCGATTCGGACTATGCTTCAGCACAAGCCACTAGGCTACTACTGTCTACCTGTCGAAGTTCTTCATCTACTTTTAGGAAATACATACCTATGTGCGCACTGCGCAGTACCGACCTTCAAATCCTCCCTTCGACGTATCAGTCTTCTGCAGAGCACGAGAAGGAAGTCGGAGATGAGGGAGCGCTCGTGGACCTCGTCCAGCACGATGTGGCTGACACCTGACAACTGGGGATCAGACACCAGCCACTGAAGCAGGATGCCGTCCGTGCAGTAGAGCATAGAGCCCCTGCGACGACCCTGCACCGACTCTAGGCGGATCTGGAAGAAAGATAGGAAAAGAGAGAGAGAGATGTGGAAACAACGGGGACACCAAAATCATCTGCCACAAACCACACAACTAGCATACCACAGGACACGCCAGCCACACGAGAGATGAATGGCGGGCTGTATAGCTGCATAGGACCACTACTTCGGCTGTAGCAGCTTAACTTGGATAACAATGCGAGCGCTAAACTCTTACTACCTCGTCAGAGGTCTCATTGCTTCGACCACCCTGTACACATGCGCAACGCACCTGGTATCCCACGGTGTCTCCCAGAGTCTCCGCCCTCTCCTCAGCCACCCTCCTAGCGAGTGAAGTGGCGCTGATGCGTCTCGGCTGTGTGCAGACAACGAAGGTGGTGGAGGCGTCGCCGTTGGCCAGACGCTCGTCCAGCAGCAGCTGGGGAACCTGCGTCGACTTGCCGCAGCCCGTGTCACCCGACACCACCACCACCTGT
The DNA here is from genome assembly GCA_030248115.1 of Linhomoeus sp. GSCO2_2. Classification (NCBI taxonomy): domain Eukaryota; kingdom Metazoa; phylum Nematoda; class Chromadorea; order Monhysterida; family Linhomoeidae; genus Linhomoeus; species Linhomoeus sp. GSCO2_2. Next base: position 34,891 of record JASAMZ010006831.1, on the reverse strand, counting down.
TGCGTGGTAGTGATATTTGGAGTGTGGAAGTTGACTCGCGCGAGACAGACGTACGTATGCCAACGTCTTTCGAGGCAAGGCTCGGCTCCACGCAGTCGATATTCGCGTCGGCGTCACCAACGCGTGTTGCAGAGCATGGCGCGCCCATTCGAAAGCCACAATTTTAGTCCGAATCGATACCGAATACAATACAGTTCCCTACTGCGTCAAACATCATAGATAGAAGACTTCACTGATTACCCGATTCCGCCTGACCGCTTCGATGATCTCTGCTCTTCTGTCGAAGGCGGGCAGCTTGGAGCGCACTTCAAGCATCGCCCTGTAGGCCGGACTGGCGCGCTGCTGCTCGAAGGTTCGCACCATGGCGCGGTCGAAATCCGGATCCGCCACCAGAGGGCTTCTTCTCATCTTGACCTCGTTGGGATCTAAGAAAGTATGATTAGAATGAGAGCTGGCGGACGGTACAGTATCCCAGTCACTATAAACTCTGCGATACTGTAACGTTCGCCAGTTCCGATCCTAACCGTTCGCGGATCTATATGTGGACACGATTAGGACGCGGTGCGGCGGACGCTACAGTATCCAGTTGCGTGATACCGTCATAAAAGTACAGCATACCGCCGAAGTCGACGTCCTCTGTGGCGACCAGTTCGGCCACGTTTATGTCAGAGTAGTCGGCGCTGGCGCCGCCGCTCGCGTCCATGCACTGATCCTCGTCCACGGCAATCGGAGAATGTTTCGCCTCGCTGCAAGGCGTGCGTCCATGTAAATCTGACTTCCATGCCGCCAATGGAATGGGAGACAAGTGTGGAACCCTGTCATAATGTCCAACCTCAAAGAGGCGGCGCTCTCCGCCTTCACAAGCGAGCCACCATTTCCGGAAGTGGCGTACTCCTCTTGCAGCAGCTTCATAGAGTGCGCCAAGGATTCGGCCACCGACGGTGGCACTGTGAGTTTGGCTCTCTGAAAACCACCAATTTTGACAAATTTTTGTACAAGCACGTACTGCCACATATCGTAACATGCAATGGCCAGGTTTGTGGCGAAATGCTCACTGCGCCGTCCCACGAAATCAGCTACTAGCTTGCCACAACTGTCAGTTTCCAATCTACCCAATTGCAAAGGGAAAGGCTCAAGCCGCCCACCGTCTCCTGGTCGAGACGGCGCTGTCTCTCGGCCTTCCATCGTATATTGGCGGGCAGCGTGCGTATGGCATCCACGTCGCCCTTCTCCGTAGCCTTCTCCACGGCTTCTTTCACTCTCTTGCTTCTGGCCGCGTAGAACAGCCCGATGTCTTTGCCGGTCAGACCTGGAGGGTGCCTGCCGCCGCCGCCGCCTCCTCCCCTTCCGCCGCCTCTGCCGCCGCGACCGAATCCGCCGCCGGCCCCTCGCATGGCTCGAAAGGCCCCTCGACCGCTCATGATGGGCTCACACAGAGACTGATGTGCAACCTTGGCACGGAGGTGACACACAGACACCAAGGAGGAAGATGGAGGCGGTGGCGAACCGTGCGCGACGGGCGGCAAAGAATCAAATCCGCAAGCAAGAATGTACTCAGCGATGTACCCTATACTTCAACCAATCGAAGAGCAAACTATACAGCGCCGACTATTCAGTTCTCCGATCGGAATCACGCAGCCTTCGTCAGCGGCTGAGATCTCGAGATGGTCGTCAGATAGTCGGCCAGGCTGGAGCAGCGTTCGCCCAGGCTCACCTCCTTCTTCGAAGCGACCCTGAGACCGGCGGCGTAGAGCGACTTCCACTGCTGCAGCGCCGAGTCCACAGACGAAGCAGCCATTCTCTCCGCGAGTGCTTCCTTCGTCACAGCGCGCAGGCGCATCAGAAAGGCGTCGCAGAGAGTGGAGAGCTCCTCGGCCAAACCGGCCATCTCGGAAGCGTGGCGCGCGTCCAGGCGCCTGCTTTCCTCCTCCTCTTCTTCCCCACCCTCTCCCTCTTCTCCCGTCTTCGATTTAGACTTGGAGGGCCATCGCAGTTCGCCCAGGTAGCGCAGCTCGTCGGCGCACTCGGGATACGGTATCTCGGCTAGAAGTCTGGCGGCGGAGACGGTGGCGGAATTGTCTCCAGTCTCCGTCTCGTACTGATGTCCGAAGACGAAGCGCTCCAGGGTGACGCGCACGAACTCGACGGCGCGGAAGGGGTTCCGTCGCAGATGACTGGAGTCCCACTGCTTGCAGAGGCGCCGGTAGCAGTCACTCGCCTCGTCGTAGTGCCGCCGAGCCTGCCGGATCAACTGGAGGGAGCGACGCCTGCCCAGGTCGGCCTACGAAGACGAAAGAATGGACAACGTAAAGTACCTAAATACCCTAATAAGTGTTTCACCCTCCTTCTAGGAGAGGCTACTGTTGGAGGGCGGGTCTTACTGGAGGGGGGGGGGGGTATTAAGTCAACCCATCTTCCAGTCACCATATGTACAGAAAATGTACCAATACCAATCTGTGCACCAAATCTCCTTATCATACCGTGTACTAAAGACATAATTACTGCATATAAGCGTACCATAGTAAAGCACAGTATACAGTCCTATAGTATACCTTAAATACACATACAAATAGTACAGCGCATGAGCAGGGGTGTACTAATTGGAGGCGAGGGGGATGTTATATCAATCTCCCTCTAAGAAAAGGTACCATTGGAGGGTGGGGATTATGTACAGGGTGGGTCAAAAAAAGTGAGACCCCTAACTTTGCGGCTGCCCTTCTCAAGCTTGACTCAATGTATCAAGCGCAAATTTGAGCACAACATACTACATGGTGTTTTCGATCAACAACAAAAATTTGAGGTCATTTGATGCAACGAGTGGAAAATGACGCCACTTTGCGCAAGGTCATGTCGAAAATCGGGTGCAACGACTTTTCAATGGAGGACGTCGAGGAGAACGACCATCGACGAGGGCCTCGTCCTTCTCCTCGACGTCCTCGATTGAAAAGTCGTTGCACCCGATTTTCGACATGACCTTGCGCAAAGTGACGCCATTTTCCTTAGCATGGATCAAATGGTCCGAAATTTTGACAGTTGATCAAAAACACCATGTAGTATGTTGTGCCAAAATTTGCGCTTGATACATTGAGTCAAGCTTGAGAACGGCAGCCGCAAAGTTAGGGGTCTCACTTTTTTTGACCCACCCTGTATTTGCATGTGTATGTATTATTGGTATTTATCTATTATTGGTATGTGTATTATTGATATTTGTATTTGTATTTGTATTTATATGTGGTATAACAGGCCCGGCTCCACCTTTCTATTGAGCGTGTAGTGGTGTAGGGTGGCCAGTCGGTAGTGTATGGTGAAGGCCTGCTGGTAGGCGGATAGTTCGATGCCTGTGCCCGCGTAGTTGCGCGCCATGGTGTCGTAGGCGCGCAGCGACCGCTCCAGGTACTCGGCCACCTCGCGCTCAGCCTAAAGGTATGGATGCCAGCGAGTTCGATACCAACCACTTACAGATACCAATGGCAACTCTCATAGCCAACACATCTGAAAGGCAACGCAACATCCATCCAAACCTCTTCGGCCGCCTGCGCCTTCTGCGGCGGTCTCTCCTGCAGCTGCGTGGCGTAGGCGGAGTAGGTGGAGGCCAGCTGCGAGGCGATCACCTCCCAGACGCCGGCGCTGACGTGCGGCTCCACGCGTTCCATCGCCTTGTTGTAGAGGTCGATCGCCTGAGGGCATTGTGCCTTCTTGAAACTGTTGGAGGGAGTACAGTTTCCTTCTCCATCAGTACTCACGTTGGAATAGAGCTGGCGCTCCTTGGCCGAGAACTCGGTCGTCTCCGTCGCGATACCGTAGGCCTGCAATACGGTATGACATAAAAGAAAGGTCAGACTCCATTCATAGCCACGACGACGACTGGCGCAAGAGCGAACCTCGAGTCTGAGAAGTCGAGCGCAGTTGGAGTACATGAGAGCCTCGTTGTTGGGGTCCTGGGCCAGGCGGAATGTCTGCATGGCTTCCTTGTAGAGCTTCGTCGCCTTCGCCGCCAGACAGCGACGCTGCTCCGGCACCGACTCTGGCAGATCAGCGGACGACGCGTAAGGGGGCGCCGAGCCTGAGAAGACAACTTCGATTTCAAGTTCAAGTTCAGAGACACTTTCTGGACCAAACCGACACAGTACTGAGTACCGTAATCCTAACGTGTTGGGAATTGGGTGGACGAAGGCTTTCGGATCCCAACGGCAGTTCTACCTACAACCTACATAACATACCGATTCCTTCAGCGGTCCAACTCAGTCTCGCCTTCAATCTCACGGTCGGCCAGATATCAATCCTCTACCAAAGGCAACACATTGTCTTTTTCTCTCACCCACCGTTGATGACTAGCTGGTGGAGTAGATCGGCGTAGAACTTGCCCACTTCGTTCTTTGCGTGTCCCAGGCCCAAATAGGCGCTCTTTGGGTCGAAGGCCACAGAGGCGAAGCCGGCAGCAGCGAAGGCGAACTCTGGCGACGCAGATGACTTCTCTGGCGACGCCGTCGCCGCCTTCTTCTTCTTGCCGGGAAAATGCGATGGGCTGCGCTTGTGGGCGGCGATGGCCGCCTCGTAGCATCGATCGGCCAGCGACATCAGACGGATCACCCCTTCGGGAAGGGAGGCGAAGACCCAGCTGTAGGCTGCAACGCGGACAGCGAAGATTGACTGAAAGCTCTGCTACAGCCCTGCCAAGTGCGCAGTAGGATGCATGAAGGCGCTTCCTTCAAGGTCAAGTCGTCACAAACGCGTCTTGCTATACAGACCACTGCGAGTTGGGTACCGTCTCTGGTCAAAAGGCTACTGTCATCCCAAGCAGCCAGCACTCACTCTGGTCCAGTCGTCCGTTGCCCCTCAGCCTCTGGTCGGCCCTCTTCAGAATCTGACCGTCCCTGTAGTGAACTTTGTCCGGGGAATTTGCCTCCTCGTCGTGCCGCCCTATTTGGCAGCTGGGTTCCGGTGCCAGTTTGGCGAACACTTCAGCTGCCTGCGACAGCAGCGCAGGCAGCATGCGCTGACAGCCGGCGACGCAGGCGGATACCGCAGCCGAATCCGCCTCCAAGGAGCGCTCGAGGCAGAGAACGGAAGCTGGAAGAGAAATAGTATACTGTCAATGAGATACTATTCCCAATACTATTCCCCCCAGAAGGAGAATTCAAGTGAGCCCCGATTAACAACTAACTGGTTCGAGCTTCAACGTTATCCAAGCTAGGCAATTGTGACGCCCAGACACACTCGCGTCTAATTCTCACACTTCTACAGACGCATACTCAAAATCAAGGCTGCGTCGCTTGGTGTCACCACCAACTCAACCCCCACTCACAGAGGCAGGTGAGCGCATGCCGAGCATAGCGCAAGGAGCGCCCGTAGTGTCCGAGACTGGTGGCGCAGGCCGACAGCATGCGGTAGGCCAGGGCGGCGCCGTTGAACAGTCGGCAGAGCGTCTCCGTCTTCCAGTCGACGTAGACGGTAGCCGACTGCTCTTCCCCCACTTCCGTCTGCTTCCGTCGCTGCTTGTTCCTCAGTTTTCGCTTTGCCTTTGCCGAACTGTGAGGCGGCAAGGGCACAAGTGCCATCGCGGATTCTCGGCCGTCGATCGGCTGGTAGTTGAGGGGAATCACAGCGGCGGGATCGCAACGCTGGGGCGCCTCCTCTCGCTGCGTCTGGGCGGCCTTCGCCGCCAGCAGGCGCTCGAAGATCTCGATGCAGTCGAGACTCTGAAGAACCATACGTGGGTGATGTCTGCTGCTCTCTCGTTCCATATAGCATGCTCTCACGATGACCCAGCTCCGTTTACTCCAATACCGCCGCTTCCTCTACCTATCCCACCTCGCAGATGTGCTCCAGGGCCTGCTTGCAGCAGTCGTCCACGTTGGTGGAGTTGGGCAGGGGAAGGCGCCTCGAGGGGCCCTTCGCCTGCTGCTGCTGCTGCTGCTGCTCTTTGGAAGCGTCTGTTTCTGCGGCTGCGCCGCCAGACGAAGGCGCTTCCGCCTTGGTGATGTGCGTCACCAAGTCTGAGAGCGTGACGTCCGAGTAGGCCTGCCCCACTGTCCTCTGCCAGCTCTCGTCCTGACACCACTCCACCAGCTGCTCGAATGAGCTGTCCGCCCCACCCGGAGTGGGATCTTCTGATTTCGTTTGCTCGGCGGAAGAGCCGACGCCGCCGCCCGGCCAGAACTGGCAGTCGACCCCGTAGGTGATGTAGAGTGTGGCCAGGCGGTAGTGGACCGACGCCACCACCTGAGTGAGAAGGTGAAAATCGTTTCGCTCAGAGTCAAAGTGACGGTGTACGGGTGTAGACAAGTGAAGTATAGAGATGGGCATGGCACAGGCGACAAAGGCTCAGTCTAAGCACGAGCCTAAGCCTCAGCTTGAGTCCAAGCCTAACTAAACACGAGTCTTAGCTTGAGCCTCAATATGAGCCGAGCATGAATGACCCTATCTCAAGTCTGGGCAGGTAAGTAACGTTCGCGCAAAGCTTCAGCTATGCGCACACAATAGCCAAGTTGCAGTTGGCGCACCTGCGGGTACTTGTCCCTCGTCAGGAGGTCGAGGACGTTGTTCAGCAGGCGGTAGACGACGTTAGCTACTTTCTTGGTGGAACCTCCGGCGCAGGGCGCCCTGTCCAGGAGGTTGCAGGCGACGCGGTACATGAGCATGGCCACTGGGAGGGTGAATGGGTTGGCGTCCACCGACTCCTCGATGTACTCGGCGCACACCGACGTCAGGTCGTACAATTTCACCAGGTCGCTGTGCTCCTCTGGAAAAAGACGTGAAAAGCAGCTTCTTTTCGAACAACAAGAACGCGATGACGACAACTACAATACCTAACAAATCTCCGACTTGTGCGCAATCAACCATCAACCACCTTTGAAGAGCCAGTAGGTGTGTCCCTCCTTGGTGGCGTTGCCCTTGAGAAAGCTGAGTATGTTCTGGGCGACGTCGCGAATCACGTGCGGACTGAACTTCGTCTCCGCCAGACTCGGCAGCTCCTCCGTGCGCACCATCTCGTACTTCTGCAAGAGACGCTTGTGCAGACACCCCGAGAATCGACAGAGCTTGGAGATGATTACCTACTCATTCCGACCTGCACGATGCCGTTGAGGTGGAAGCACATGAGCACTTCTGGGACGTTGCCCATCAGCTGCTCCAGCCAATAGTCGAGGCCCGTCAACACGCTGATCGGCTTCTTCATGTCCCTGCAGCATGCGACAAATACCGTACGCAGACGCGAAGTGATTTGTTGTCGTGACGAACCTGAGTTTCAGAGTGACGCAGGGATGCTTTCCGTAGCCGAAGATGGGCATGTCAGTGCCCACCAACATCTGGATATCCTCGAAGGTCCAAAGGACGGCGCGGTCCTCCACTCCGGGCGCTTCGAGGCCGCCGTCGCCTTCGTCGTCCTCCATGCGCAGCTAGAGCAGAGTAATATATACGCTAGCAGTTACTGCACAACTAGTTCTCGTACACGATACAAGACGTGTTCTAAGAACAAGGTTCGAGCCGGAGTTGTCAAATACAAAAGAAGACCCACTCGAAGCCTGGCGGGAGCGCCGTCGATCTCTGCTTCAGGGGCGTGATCAGTAGAAGACCAGTAGGGCGCGGGAACCACTTCTCCTTGGTCGGCGATCCCGCGCTCCAGACTGAAGCGAGAGCGCTGCTGTTCTGAGTGCACCAGTCGACCGTACTCCACATATCAAGAGAGTATGCAAGAGGCACCTTCGGTAGATGAACTTGGAGACCATCAGCTTCTCCTCCACCTCCGAACGAGACACCACTTCAGAAGAGCCCTGGCTGGTAGACGAGACGCCGACCTTTCCCTGAAGTGACATCGAAAGTAACGAACAGGACGATACGAAGAAAGGCCCAAAAGATCCACAAACGCACCTCTTGCTCGCTCATCAGCTTCTGTGCCAGGAATTCCCGAATCCAGCTCCAATCGGCCTAAAAACTGCGCTATTTCAAACGTCCCATTATGAGAGAAATGATGGCGGGGAAGCGAACCTTCTGCAGTCTCAGCAGTCGATCGTATGCGTCGAAGTTGTCCAGAAGAAGGGTCTTGCCGATTCGGTGGACGATCATGTTGACGGGCTCCTCTCCATTGTAGGGCATCTTGAGCAGCGTCTTGATCTCCTCCGCGTCCGACATCACGTCCACCCGACCCACCTGGCCTAGTTGCTCGTTGGCCATCAGCAGACTGCAAGATGGATGGATGAAGAAGCAACCAATTCGCTTCGCATTTCCATTTGATGCAAAACCGCGGTGGTGGTATTACATGATTATCAAGCACCGATTGCAACTGCAAGTGTGCCTGCCCTCAATTCATACAGTTTGGCTTGATCACTTCAGATTTCACTTCAAATTCATGTCCATCGATCGGTTTTATCAACATGAAGTCGAGAGGCGCTGCATATTGTGTTCTCGCGTCTTCCAAGCGCTACAGGCCGTCCCCGTCCTACTAGACCCAACCTCTTGTATCGCTTGGCGGCTCTCTTGGAAGCGGTTGTCACGGGAACGAAAGGCTCGCTGACGAAGCCGCCGGTCAGCCAGTTGTCGGGCGCCTTTCTCAAATCGGTCTCGCCCGGTATCTCGCCCACTTGCAACGATGACGGCGCCGAGGAGCCGAACTTCACAACGGCAGACGACTTGACTTCCATTCGATCGCTTATGCTTTCCATTTTGGAGTTATAGCAAACCACAATAACTTCACTGTTCGGCAGGTTTCGTCAACTCGAACCTGGGTTTTTTTTTTCGTCTGGGGCCCGGGGGCCAAGTTGGCCCCTAACTGGAAATTCTAGGGGCCAAATGTAAAATCAAGGGACCAAGCAATATTTGAACTCAATTTGTCTTCAGAGACTTTAATTTCGTAGAAATGGGATTTGTATATTTCCAGTCGTTTTGGAACAAACTATTCATCTATCACCAAAATTGTGCGTGAAAATAGCGCCGCAGGCGAAAATTTTTCGACACATAGCCTGTTTCGTACCAAAATCCGTTTAAAACAAACGTCGCAGGCAAAATTTTGCCAATTTTGGAGATTGCGAGATGAGAGCTTTATTTAAAATTGCGCCGCAGGCGAAAATTTGAAAAATTCACCACTGTTTAGATAGAAATCTGTTAAGGTAAGCTAAATCCGGGGAAAAGTCTGGGGGCCAAATGTGGCCCCTAACCAAAAATCTTGGGGGCCCAGGCCAAAGTTCTGGGGGCCATGGCCCCCACTATGGCCCAAAAAAAAAACCCAGACTCGAACCGAATCATCTATCGCCACTCGCCAGCGCGACTCTTCTCTTCGCCAGAACATGTAAAATCGACAGCGTTTGCGCAGACCGTCACTATATACCGTAGCCAACCGCCATGGAATTCAGGGGACTCTACAGCTAAATAACAGGAATTTGTCTCTACCGCTGCACAGCGTACATATGACACCGTAGCGACTGACAATTGATTCAAGCATCTTCTCGATACTCAGACAACGTAGCGGACAGTATTACAGTGACGAGTGTAGCGAGTAGAGACGCTACAATGTAGCAATACAACCAAGTGTGACATAGCCCTGCGGTTTTCAGGCTTTCATACAAACACTCCGCCTCGGCAATCACAAAACAAACAACAATGCATTAAGATTTTCCATCAAGTGTATCAACCTCAGCTCCGAAGGGCCACTTCGACCGGCAGCAGAGCTTCTACACGACCGGCGTACCCTGAAAACTTTCCGTGTACGAATTCAAAACCGAAAACGCATGGTACATAGTAGCTTCCGACCACCCTATAACGGTAGGGGGCGACTGCCAGGGGCGCTTTGATGGACTCGCACACGGCCTTGACTCTTCGGTGGATCTCGACGCGCTTGGCTACTTCCAGACCGTAGCGGCCGTAGACCCACACGCTGCCAACATCGAACTTGTCCACCAACTCCCCTTGAAACTGAAATTACGCTTTGATGTGGAGAGCCCTAGCATGACCGGCACGAGTAAACAAACCAGCTGATCCGACAGGTGGAAGGGCGGCTCTATGGCGGTTGTCTTGTGATTGTAAAACAGAATCCGATGGACGGGATTGTCGCCGAAGGATCCATGGTGGCTGTTGGAGATGATGACATAGAAGTCGCTGGCGTCTACGGAACGGCCTTCCTTGTCGCCCTCCAACGGCCTCTGTCCCAGTATCTTGCGCTTGAGGCCCAGACCCTTGAAACGAGAGAACTGACGCTTTGTACCTAAAGCCGGAACTACCTACCTCACTTTATAGACTGTAAAGGTACGTACGCTGAGGTGTCGAGGCTCCCCGGTGACCCGGGTGATGAGTTTCGGCAGTTCGCGTTTCTCCAAGGCGGCCAGCAGAGCGGCCGATTCTCGCAGCTCGGGATTCAGATCGACTCGCTTCATGGCGTCGTAGAGCCCGTCGGTCAGCTGCTCGTAGGCTCCCATATTAGACATGGCGTTGCTCAGTCGATAGTCCTTTCTGCAGAGGTATTGTCTTGGTGTGGAATTCTGTCCGCTATATTGCCGGACTTGCATCTATGTTGATTGATCTATCTATCGGTAGCTATTGGATCGATTTAATCCGCTTAATTTAATGTAGTTTATTATATTTTGTTTTATTTCAATTCACTTTATTTCAATGTTGTTCAATTTGAATTCAATTCAATATATTTCAATTTAATTTAATTTAATTTGGTCTAGTTTAGTTTAATTTGATTTAACCTAATTCAAGTTAACACTGTTTTATTTAATCTACTTCACTTTAATTTAATTCAGTCAAACTTAATTTAATTTAATTTGGTCTGATTTAGTCTAGTTCAATTTAATATAATATAATATAATTTAATTTAATTTATTGAGTTTAGTTTAATTCAATTTATTTCAATTTATTTTGATTCAATCTAATTAAATTTGTTTGTTTTATTCAATTTAGTTCAATTCAGTTCAATTGCATTTGATTTGATTTAATTCAACATAATTTAATGTAGTTTAATTTTATTTAATTTATTTGATATAATTTAATTCAGCCTAATTTAGTTTAGTTTAGTCTAGTTTAACTCAATCTAATTAAATTTAGTCTAATTCACTTTAATTTACTTTAATCCATTTTATTTAGTCACATCAGTCTAATTTAATTTAATCCCATTAAATTTATTTGTTTTATTTAATGTAGTTCAATTCAGTTCAATTAATTGATTTAGTTTAACTTAATTTAACTTGATTTAATATAATTTAATTTAGTATTTAATTTAATTATTTTATTCTACTTTAATTAAAATTTAATTTAATTTGATTTAATCAAATTAAACTAATTAAATTAACTTAGTATAACTTAAATTGGTTCAATTTACGCTAATTTAGTTCAATTTAATTTAATTGACGTTAATTTAATTTACTTAATTTAATTAAATGTAACTTTAAGACAAATTTACATGAATTCAAACTTAACATGACTTTTAAATTAATTTAATCTGATTTAATTTCATTTATTTCGTTATTTCATCATATCATAAATTATTTCCATTATTCATCACATCATAAATTAATTTTATTCTATTTACGTTAATTTAATTTAATAAATTTTAATTTAGTTCAATTCAATCGACTAAAATATTCTTCTTCAATTTAATTTAATTTAGTTTAAATATAGTTTAATTCAATGTAATTAAATTCACTTTACCCTAATTTAACTACTTTAGTTCACGTCAATTTAATTGAGAGGTTAATCATTTTATTCAATTATTTCAAATACCCGAAGAAACTCATCGCGCTCTGTGGTTATAAATATTCAAAGCATACACGCTGAAACAACAGCTATTAGCGCCTTGTTCATTACTGACGATGGGGCGAATTCAGCTCCGAAACGTCGAATAAAGGGCTTTGTACCATCACGTGTGCGTTCATAGTCGTTGTTTCAGCAATGTTTGCTGTGAATTTATTTTAACCTCATTTAGTTTAATTTATTTAGTTTAATTTAATTTAATTTAATTTAATTTAATTTAATTCACTTTACTTTACTTTACTTTAATTTAATTTAATTTACTTTACTTTACGTTACTTTACTTTAGTTTACTTTGATTTAATTTAATTCAATTTAATTTAATTTAATTTGATTTAATTTAATTTAATTTAATTTAATTTAATTTAATTTAATTTAATTTAATTTAATTTAATTTAATTTAATTTAATTTAATTTAATTTAATTTAATTTAATTTTAGTTCAGTTTAATTTGTTAAATTAATTTAGTTCAATTTAATTTAATTCAAGTTTAGTTCAGTTTAATTTGTTAAATTAATTAAGTTTAATTTAATTTAATTTAATTTAATTTGGACTTGTTAAAATTTAATTTACTTTGATTATATTTAGTTCGATTTAATCTAATTTAATGCAATCTAATTTAATTTAGTCTAATGATATTGAATCACATTTAATTTAGTTAATTTCAATTTTAATTTAATTTAATCAAATTAATTTTATTTGTTTTGTTCAATTTAGTTTGATTCAATTTAGCTTTATTTGATTTGATTTAATTTAACTTAATTTAATATAGTCTGATTTAATATTTAAATAATTATTTTAATTTAATTTAATTTGCGTTAGTTTGATTTAATTTAATTTAATTTAATTTAATTTGCGTTAATTCAATTTAATTTCTCAAAACAAAGCAAAATCATATTTGACTACCCATCGTCTCCACGAAATTTCAAGCAAGGCTCAGCGGCGTCCATAGCTTTTAGAATCCTGAAATGTAAAATTTTACTAATTCTAAACATGTGCTTGCGTTTCGAACTCCTCCTACAGTATCTTCGCCGCAGTGACCGTCTTGTGATGGCAGACGCACTCGTGGAGCCGGAATCGCGTCCTTCCAGCGGTTATCACGTCGTGCTTCAACTAAAACGAATGATACAGCTGCGAATCCGATAAGCAGCAAAAGACGTCAAAGGTGCAACCTTTTCGGCGTAGCAAAGCCTGAAATGCCCCTGCCTCGTCTTGCGAACGGCCACACCGTTGAACAGGCGCTCCAATGTTGCCGCATTGAACTCACACTGGACCGTCGTGAGCAGCTGAAGACTGTGAAGCGAGTACAGTCCGTGCAGTAGCAACCTAGCCTGTAGTTTGTCCAGACTCAGCAACGCGCAACTGGAGCCGACTCAATTCAATACCTGATCTCTGATAAGGTAGTCGAACCTGTCGACGTCCAACCCGTCGTGCTTGTTCGACACGATGTCGTACAAGAAGTGCTTGTTCGACGGTCGGCCCAGGTACTTTAACTTCCAATAACAGTATGTCCTTTGTTCCGTCAGCGACGCGTGCTATTTATTTAGTACATAGCTACCTTTCCATCGTTGCCGTCGAGGGGCCCGTAGATGCACTCCTTGATGAAGACGTAGTCGAGGTCGGTAAGCTCGAACATCACCCTCAACTTCTGGTCCACCGACGGATTCTGCTCCAGCAGACGGTCTAACATCGCGATCGACGCCTTCTCGTGCTGCGCCACGGAAACACAGACGTCGTACACTGTCACTGGTATGACGACAAACGGAAGAAGTCTACCGTCCAATCGACGAACTCCTCTGGTAGACGACCCCGAGTGCGCGCCAATGTAACGAACTCGTCGTCGTAGACGTGAGAGAATGGGCCGTGACCTGCATTGCAGTACGTATGGAGCTTGGTTGAACGGAACATATGAGCAACCAACGGACAACCTAAATCATGGCAGAGAGCGGCCAGTTCCACGCACAGGATATCTTTCTTGTCGATTTCTCCCGCTCCATCAGAAGCGGCCCAGTTGTTCTTCTCCACTAATTTGGTCAGCAGACAGCGGGCCAAGTGGGCTACCCTGCAACGAAACGCAGCCTTCACAGTCTCCGTAGACCGCAGCCGACAACAGTTGCTCTGAACGATGACAGAGTGACCCACCCCACACTGTGGGCGAAGCGGCTGTGGTCTCCGCTCGGATAGACGAGGCTGGCGAGGCCCAGCTGCTGCAACCGCCTGAGGCGCTGAAACTGCGGGGTATCGATGATCAGCCTCCAGGGGAACTTGATGGCAATCTGATTGTGGACGACGTCGGACATCGACATGGAGAGCTGACTCTCCTCTCTGGCCGACTCCAGCATCTGCTGAGAGGTCAGCACTTCTTCCAGCAGAGCCATTGCTTCAATGGAAGACGGTGACCCAGCTGAGCTTACGACGATTCGACAGCAGCTATTATACTGTAGGCGTTTGTTTGCTACCGCTGTTGGTATGCTGTATCAAAACCACAAAATGGGAATCTTCTTATCTCCAAGGCGAGCTTCGGCGACGTCTTGCAAGCTGGCTAGTCTCTTGGCGGAAACGTTACAGATTGTGGGTCCGTTCGTCTCGTTTTAATGACATCTTTTCGGAGAATGCGGCCGTCTATTCATCGACCGGAAGAGCGTGTGCGGCTGAGGAGAAACACCGAAGAAAAAGAAAAGATCCTGGATCGTTTGCTAGAATGGTCGGACGTGCGCTACAGACATATCTGCGGACGTTTCGTCGTTACGTATCGAGCTTCATTTCCGTATGTTTTTTCGCCGCGCCTCAGCGCGGCGAGGTGTATATATACGGATGACAATGTCTGTGCGTGTGTCCGTCCGTGGCACCGAAGTAAGATATGTGACATATGTGGTCAAGTAGAATCGAGGTCGCTGAGTACGGATCTGATGTCCGTTTGTGTTGCTAATTTCGCATTTTCGAGATATTCATAATTAAAATATAAAAATGTCGAAAATCGACTTTTTTGTCTGATGCCCTAGCCGCGAAATTTCTTCAGAAATGGAAGAAGCATGGACCGCGGATAATTTGTAAAACAAAAAAAATTTTTTGCAAATGTGGAATTTAGTAGAAATACGCGATTATTTGTCAAAATTTCGTAAATTGACAAAAATAGAACGTCATTTATTGACGAATGCGAATGCAGAAATGGTGAGGCCGTACGCCAGTAAGAATTTGTGACATATTTTTACAGTTTTGAAAAATTGCAATTTCGAGATATTTAGAATTAAAATATATAAATGTCGACAATCTGCTTTTTCGTCTGATGGACTAGCGGCGAAATTTCTTCAGAAAGAGAAAGGGCATAGACAGCTGATAATTTGTGACACAAAAGAAAATTTTTGCAAATGTGAAATTTGATAGAAAAACGCGATTATTTGTCCGAATTCCATAAAATGACAAAAATTGAACGTCACTTATTGACGAATGTGAATGCAGAGATGGTGAGGCCGTATGCCAGTAAGAATTTGTGACATAGTTTTACAGTTTCAATAAATTGCAATTCTGAGATATTTGTAATTAAATTTAAAGAATGTAAAAATCGACATTTCCGTCTGATGGGCTAGCAGCGAAGTTTTTTCAGAAATGGCAAGCGCAAAGACTCCGGATAATTAGTAACATAAAAGAAACTTTTTGCAAATATAAATTTTGATAGAAATATTCAAAATTTGACAGAAATGTCAAAATTTCATAATTTGCCAAAACTTTTGTTTGTTGATGAATATGAACGTAGAATAGAAAGGTCGTACGCCAACTGGAATTCCTAATAAAGAATGACCGCGCCAAATATTTGGCAAGCTTTTTTCGCTCGGCCTCAGCCGAGCGAACCTTATCAAGAGCTCGGCGTGCGTGCGTGCGTGCGTGCGTGCGTGCGTGCGTGCGTGCGTGCGTGCGTGCGTGCGTGCGTGCGTGCGTGCGTGCGTGCGTGCGTGCGTGCGTGCGTGCGTGCGTGCGTGCGTGCGTGCGTGCGTGCGTGCGTGCGTGCGTGCGTGCGTGCGTGCGTGCGTGCGTGCGTGCGTGCGTGCGTGCGTGCGTAACGTGCGTGGGTCACGCTCGCTTCGGGCTTAATAACTCGCTCGTCTGACGTCGCAGGATGGAGTTTGAGACATCGTCGAGTAGCCCGCGGACTCCTCTAGCCATCTGAGTAGTCGAAACTAGAATAAGTTTTCAAAGTCGCGAGCTACAGTATCCCAAAGTGGGGTCCATTTTAAGACAAAAGTTGACCGAACCTAGGCAAATCGCATATCAAAGTGAAGCGCTCGAGCTCCTGAGCACGAATCCGACAAGAAAAGTTTCAAAAGTTTAAACAGAGAGCTACAGTAACCAAAACGCGTCGAAAACTGGAAACGACACGCTTGCTTCGGGCTTAATAACTCGCTTGTCTGACGTCGCTGGGTTGAGTTCGACACATCGACGGGTAGCCCTCGGACTACTCTCGGCATCTGAGTGTTCAAAACTGAAATAAGTTTTCAAACTCGCGCGCTACAGTATCCCAAAGTGGGTCCAAATGAAAACTGCAGGTTTGTTATATCTTGGCACTCGTGCGTTGCAGAGCGGCGGTCTTGACATCGCTGAAGAGCTCACTGCAAGCCAACATCAAATCATGCTCACAATTAACCTGTAGTTTTGCGTTAGATTCCAGTGTCTTTTTTAAAATTTAGTCTGAAAAGATGATTTTCTTGGTGTACAGAATTAAACCCGAGCGATACCAATGTTGCGTAGCAAGACCACTCCAAAAAGTGTAGTCGCGAGGAGAGTCAAAGACGCTGCACGAAACCGGAAAGGGCCTTGCTACAATCTCAGTAAAAATTCAAAGCTCAAAACCACTCCGCTTTTTAAAAGAGACTTGTTTGTTTAATGTGACATTTTCACACGGTAGGAAACATCAGATAAACGGCGTCGTATCATGCCGATAACATATAGCGAACGCGGCGATATCACTGAGCTTTAGATCAGCTGTACAGACAACCGTATCGTGGGAATAGCCACACTTGGTATTAAGATACACGTTCTCAAGACACTTTCTCCAGATGCGGCTAACGATGGGTACAAAGTTCACTATACTGATCACCAAAATTTGGCAGACACAAAATATAGGTTGAACTTTTTACACACACAGCTTGTTGAAGTGGCATTCGCTTCTTCCTAACTATGAAGTATTGTGGCGGCCACCCATAGCACATTCGCGGCACACGGCGACTAGTGTTCCAGTCACGTCCCACTGCTCACATCACAATGTTTGCGCTATGCCGAAGATCAGTACATGTGCATCTGAATCGGACGTCTGCCTGCTAACTATGTACATACTTACTAGGCAATAGCAATACACTGGCGAGTCACAACAACTGATGTGAATAGTGCATGGGAAGTAGCAATAGGCGCGGAACATTGAGACCATGAAACTTTACATAAACTAACCACGTCAGTTGCTCTGCTCAGTGGCCACGTACAATAGTGAGTAACCTCATCTGCGCTTCATCAAGAGAATACCCGGCCAAACGACTAGTATTAAGCCCGTCACTATCTCGAGCAGTCGAAGGCTTCCACTGGTCGAGGCACTTTCTCGAGCCACGTTCGCGTTTCTTTGTTGTAGTTTCTCGTAGACGAGCTTGCGCATGACTTCCTTATAGAGGTCGGCTAGCTGATCTCGCTCCTTCTTTGAAAAGTGACGATGCAGGTATCGCTTGGTGGCCTTGCTGTCCATCTTCTTCTTCTGCCGTCTTCCTTTCCTACTTCCGGCTTCGGGAGCAGCGAAGCGGTCGGTCTGCTTCCATTCGACGTGCAAGTCCCCCTCTGCTGGACTGCTCACTTCACTTCTTGTGTCGTTGCTCTTGCGCTCATTCTCATTCTGTGGAAGAGGCGCTTCCGGCAACGTTGGTTGCTCCTCCTGCGACAAGGGTACGCTGGTGCGTACTTGATGAGAAATGATTGTGGACTGTAACAGGCGGGTACGCTAACAAGCTTCTTCAATGGTCTCCCAACCTGTATAACCGCGACGGCCTCGTTGTCGACTTCGCAGGGGCCATCGTAGTGCTGGTCGCACTGCTCGTAGAACGACATGGCGTTGGGATTGACATAATGTACTGTGGCTGCCGAAGGCTCTGGCTGAAAGCTCGAGAAGTTTTGCCAGACAAAGAGTCTCTTATGAAAAGTACTGCAAACAAGGACGCCGAATCTGGGATCTTACATACTTCAGTGGGCGCCGGAATGTCGTCTCCGGGCGATTCGACTCCTCCGCTCGACCCTTTCGGCTGCCACACCATAGTACTCGGGACATCCACTGAAAGAGGAAATTCAAAAGAGTTGGAAAATTGCCGATACGTTAAGTTGTGATATGAAAAGGAGATGGCATTAAAATCGTTCTACGTGATGTCTCAAAAATAAGGGTAATGACGTGGGGGACTCACCAACAATGCGGTGTGGCTGATTCGAACGATCGCCACCTCCACCCATCGCGAGATCGACTTTCCTGAAGCTGGTAATGACAGTATCAGAGTGAGAATAAAGCAGAATTGCGTCGAAATAGTGTTGCGATTCTTGTGATTTAATGTAGATCTTAATGTGTTTCCTTACTGCACCCAATCTCCTCAAGAAGAACAATTTCAGCACAATTGTTTCTAAATAGTTAAAATAACAAGGACAATTTGTCGGAAACCGACTGAAGCAATATAACAATAACAAAGCAATTTAAAACGGAGGTAGCAAAAGAACGAACCTGCCGGTCTCGCTGACGCTGAGGGTAGCCATCGATTGGGAGACCCCAAGAATGACCAATATCGCGACGATGTTTTCCATGACGTTGTCCCAACAGTACCGATCTCGATTCAACAACGTTGCGCCTTCGCGAATAGCACCTTTCTTTCTCGGGAATTTCGATGCGCGAAAATGGCGCAGTTGGAGTTGAACAAAGTCAGTAGCCAAACAACAGAAGAGTACTTCCTCGGCGGATGCGCAAGTGGCATGTATGGCGTCGACTATTTACGGCAGAACTGCGCGACAGAGGACCAACTAAATTTAGGCACTGTGCGCTCCGCCACCGCTGTGTGAGAAACGGGCGACGGCGAAGCGAAAGGGTGCGCGAGTGGGCGCCTCTTTTGCAGGTTGGCGCAGGCTGACGACACGGCTGCGTTACAACGGCCGCCGAACGGTAGGCCCTCGCGACTGTCGTCGTTGCTGAGTTCTTCCGCACGAAGGACCTGCCTCTACCTACACATAGGTACATACGTGCGTGCGCTACCCTCATCCTACACACGTACGTACAGTCGACTGGGGCTGTTTGGCGATGTGGTCGTCGCACTTTCGTTCTTTTGTCGACTCAGCAGCCACAAAGATTGGGGATCGAACGCTGTGTCCACTGGCGGGCAGGGGAAGCATGTATCTTAACCACACTTTTCACACGTTGTTCATCTTAATTATCCAGATACGCCCGTAGGACATAATGTAACTTCTAATAATACTTCGATCTTAATAATAATCTTTGCTTAATAATTCGATCAATATAATTAATCGATCTAATTGAAGCAATTCGAATAATTCCTCTCAATGTTTATTACATTCTCTAAAATTGCCCCCTGAAGAAGGAATGCCTAAGCAGAAAATGTAGCCGATCAGTGTAATACGACGTGCGACCACAGCAGCCAAACGTAAAGTAAACGTAGATCAACCAAGCTTACTTAAGGTCAAAACCGATTCTTACCTACGATTTCGGTTGTGGTCATGTCTTCAAAGCCCAACTCTAGGAGAATTGATATTGTTTCAAAATTGCCGCTGGATAGAGTTGAATCGAAATAATTCGCTGATCTTCCAGTTTCAAACAGTTAACCTGGGAATTAACGAAATAATTGGGATTGAGAAACAATCCCCTTTAATTATTATGAAGGCGAATATACCGGTACGTACGTATTAACACGAGATATGGATATCATGCTAGATGTGTGTCCAAACATCACACCAAATTTTGAAAGGCAAATTTTTGTCAAAAAAACCACTTTCGGCTACCGTAACCCGATAACGCGTCGGCCGATTGGCTCGGGATTTTTTTCCCCTGTTCGTCTCGTCGAGGGCTATAACATATCCAAAGGGCGTCAAAATCGACTAACTATTCCAAAAATTCCAGCTGGGTGAACACCTCTCCAGTAAGTAAATTTTCAAATTTTTGAATTTTTCTCAAAATTTTCCCACTACGCGAAAAAAACGAAGGTCCGTCCACACCTACTATCCCTCGAGAGCTATCGATTAAAAAAACCCCGTCCAAATCGGATGAACCACGCGCGAGAAATCTTGGGGCAAAAAAGTTAGTCGGTGGCAGCTACACTATAGCACTCCGCCCCTTTTGGGGTCGGAGTGCTAACTAGATTAACGCTGAAGGGGACCTTCAGGGTGGCACTCCGCTTGTTCCGAGGCAAAGCAGACTGGTCGCTCGTCGCACTACTCGGTAATAAGCCGTCACGGAAACAAACGCCGAATTCGTCCTCAGCGCCGACGAAAGTGTTCAAACAAATTTGGACAAGTTTGTACATGATTGGATATATTCGGGCATGTTTTGGGTGTGTTCTCTGACGCCGAATGCAGCGTAAATGCAGTAAATTGCAAAACAAACGTCGAATTCGTGTTCTGCGGCATCAGAAAGACCAGAAACAACTGTCAACTCAATTTTGAAAATTCGACCCCGGGACCCAATTTTTGGCCGGCCGGGCGCCGAAATAAGGGTAAAGGCGTCCGAAATCGCAAAACAAACGCCGGATTCGTGTTCAGCGTCGTCGAATACCCCCGAAACACGTGAAAACTAAATTTCGAAAATTTGACCCTGGGATCCAAAAATTCGACGCGGCCAGGGTACGGCATCTCAAAGCGGTCAAGACACTTCGTCTAGACCAACTTTTGACGTAGAACACGTTGCAATGGTCAATTTGCGGCTAACGGCACGCTTTCCAGCCCAAAAATCCACTCAAAGTAAAAAATCCCAATTTTCCGCTCGGGACCCGGGACCTTTGTTTCCGCGTAGCTCATGAACGACGCCAGCGATCTCGGCGGTTTTGGTCTCAAACGAAAGGTAATATAAATGCGCGGAACTAAAAATTTAGTTGACGAGGATATGCCTTCGCAAACTCGAGTTCTGATTTTTTAAAGGTCGGAAAAAAATTTGAAAATTCAAATTTTCTACCGTACTCCCGCGTTGGACCAGCTAGGTAGCCCATTCCAGTCTTGCTTTGAAGAACATCCAAGGGCCTACCACATATTCAAAAATCATCAAAATCGGCCCACTTTTGCGAGAGTTATGGGCTATTGTTTTTTTTACTTAGCAAAAATTTGAATTTTTGAATTTTTGCAAAATTCTTCCACCACCGGAATTTTCTAGTTTCTTGTCCACCCTGCGCGTCGACTCAACCTATCTAACGCAAAAAACCGCTTGGCGATCCGATTAGTGTAGCGCGAGAAAAGCTGTTAAGATGATTCTGTTCAATCCGACGCCCCCTATAGCACTCCTGCTTTTGCAAAGCGGAGTGCCAAAACGAACAGTTCAGACACTCGGACTTGTCTTCTCTCGAGCCGAACGTTGAGGGCGACAGCGGTACGAGCGCGAGTGCACACAGATTGCACTTAGAGGCGCCAGTGAGCGGATCGGCTATCATACGAGAATCACTGTTGGCGCTACTTCGTCTTCTTTTCTTCTTCTTCCTCTTGTCCTCACCGAGTTCGCGGACAATAGAGCTGAGGCCGATGTAGGTGGGACTGTGGGCCTGACCGCGGTCCGGCGGCTACCTGGCAGCCTTCGCCTTCTGGACCGACTGGCTTGAGGACGACGACTGGGACCGGCTGACCTCAGAGTCCTCCGTCGTCTCATCGACAGTTCTACAATTCTATTGTTCCACAGATATAGTTATACTGAGTTTTATTAGACAGACTCTCAAATCGCCAGCTTCAAACCAGTGTGTTTATGTAGAGTGAAAATGGTATCCTGGCTACGTAAATGTGCATGCCAACTTGTTGTCCAAACTTGTACCAATGAACTCAAATTCAACATTGGTCCACATCGCGAAAACGGCTCTAACGCGCTCGTCTTGCGTCGTAGAGCGACAATCGACACGTGCTTTGATAAGCGTTTCATGTGGTCAAAAGATTTACTATTGGTGAAACACGCATACTCTAGCGCTATAATGGCTCTGAATCAGTGGTCTTGCGTAGCAAAGCGGCAACCGGCACACCCTTCGACACGCGCTCTTTCGATACAGAAACTTCCATTAGCAAACACGCAAAATCAGAGCTTTCGAAACCTTTAGCACTAAAATGGCTCTAAAAACTTGTGGTGATGAGTGGTTGTGGTGATGATGGGTTGTGGTCTCTCTTGTTGTGTGTGGACCTTCATGGTTGTGATGATATACAAGTCCATACCTTAGTCGAGCTCAGCGAACTGGAAATTGTGGGAAGGCGCCTTCACTTGTCGGTCACTCAATTCGCGCAGTTCGCCCGTGCGGCACAGTGACGCAACGAGTGCCGGCGAAGTGGGCAGCAGTCCCCCTCCGAACAATGTCAATCAGTGTGACACATACACATAGCGGCGGCGCCTTTGTGTCGCCGCCGCCGCCGCAGGAGACGTCGCCTTCGAATCCAAATGCGGTGACGACGGCGGCGCAATACGCACGAAGGCTGCAGAGGTGGCGATTTCGTATTCGTTACGTGAGGCCCTTACCTGTCGTTGTCGTCGGCGAGCCGCGCGCGCAGCAGGCCAGCATTGTGTTGGCCTTCGGCCGCTCGTTGTTTGGCCCCCCCCCCATTCCATTGTGCCTTCGCGAGCGGAAACGCCTTGTGTTTGGGTTGCCGCTGGCCGCCGACCGGCAGGCACGGAGGAACAGAAGCAATTGAACGGCCGCCAGCTGCACGACTCTCGCTTTCTCTTCTCGCGCGCCTTTCTTTCCTGCGCCGGTCTTTGTGCGCGCTTCGCTGGCCTTTCGTCGACTCGAAGAGTAGAGCGGAACGGCCTCGGAAGAAGCTAGCGACCAAAGCCGATTTGGGATGCAAACAAAACGGATTCGTGTTCATCATGCGGTCTAGCAGCAAACGATTCGTCGTTGTATTCATGGGGTGAGTTGTGTTGCCTTGGCTGCTTCCGTGGTAACTTCCGGAACGACACTATTATAATGGGCCGGCGCGAGTGCGTTTGACGCGCGTAAAAATTTATTAGATGCGGTACACATTGGGCGCCTCCGGGGGGATGTCAGGGTGGCAGGAAGCGGTGCCCGACTATAAGTCGTATAGGCAGAATTGGCTCTAACTGCGGCGCCGCCAAAAGGCCAGTTTTGTGCATCTCACTGTGTATTCGTTCGTGGATGCCAGTATCGGCGGCTGACTGACAAGAAAGACGGGCGTTTCAAGAGTTGCGCGGTTGTTGAACCGACGTCCCGCGGCGGGCCGACAACGGTGCCTGTATCACCGGCGTCGCCTACTTCGCCTCGTCCCCTTTCCATCCCCCAGAGTCGTCGTCGTCGCCGTCCCTTCTCCCCATTGTTGGTACATACATAGTTGTGTGGCAGGAATCCAGCTTCTTGTGTAATATCTCTGTCGGCCGAACCGAAGAAGACGTGCGACTCGCGCAACCCTCTTGAAAGAAAGGGGAGAAAGAAACGAGCGAACGGACGGAGTTGGTTGTGGTCGCGCCACCGCCGCCGCCACAGCTGATGGTCAGTCGAAACCGTCGGCACTTATAGCGTTGCGGCGCCTCGGAAATCGAATCGCTTTTCCCAGGAGTGGCCGCCTGGCACCCTCGCCGCCATCGGCAATCAGTCCGAAGGGGCTCCGTCCATTGATACACTCGCCTTTTGAATAGTCCGCCATAACTGTCGGTGGGTGGGAGACTACTCGGCAGACGGACGCCCGCCCTGCCTGAGCAGTTCATCTGAAGCGGCTCGCCGCCCTTTATGAGACGAGGGAGGCGATAATGGGAGTGATGATGATTGGATGACTGGTGCGACTGCGCGTGCTTCCCCCATCCATCTGGGCAGTCGGCTGGCAAATCTGCTTGTGTCCTCCACAATCGCGGCGGAATAAATGGGCCGTTGCTACTCCTTTGGAGAAGAAGAGTAAGAGCTCGAGGGGCTGAGTGGCTCTCTAATCCAGCAGGGGTTCTTCTGCTCCCCCTGCGCCTCCTTTCCTCTTCTTCTGTGGCCCACAAATAATTATTCAAGCGGAGACGCTTTGGGTGCCATACGGCGGGCCCCGTCAGGCAAAGGAGGCAACTGACGGGGCTGAGGGGAGAGGAGGAGGCGTCGCGTCGCTATGGCAAGCGGCCGGCGGCTCCCTTTCCTGTCCCAGGACTGAAGTCGTCTGCTGCGCTGGCGGCAGCGGCTCTTTCTCCTTTTCGATTTGCGCGCCAGCCGGCCAGCAGTCTGCTTGACGCACTGCTTGGCTTTCAAATTGATATGCAAAAGGGGAAAGGAGACGTCAAGACGCCGCCGACGGCGCCTTCTGCTGCCGCCGCCTAAGAAGGAAGGGAACGGCGCACTCTCTCTCCATCTCCCTGTCCGGTCCAGAGGCCCTGTTTGCTCAAAGCCCCAACAACCACTAACACCTAAATGGCCGACCAACGAGCGTCGTCCTGCGATCGGCAGATGGGCGGCCGTCGTCTGGGCTTGCTGGATCGCTTTCAGCAGCAGCAGAAGACGGCCGCCGCCGAATCTGGCTCCGCCGCCGCCGACGGAAACAAGCTCGCCTCCCAACTGCAGAATCTCTCTCCGGCGAGGACCATCCAGCGTCTGAAGAGGTGGAGAAGGAGCAAGAGTCAGCAAGCCGTTCTCATAGCGGTGGTGCCGCACGCCGACTCTGCGCTCAAGAAGTCGTTCCAGTCGCAGACGTCACTGGCACCTCTGGCCGTGGCTGAGGACTTCTTCGTCGACGACTCACCTATGGTGCACAGAGCGATGGAGACCGAGCCGCCGCCCGCGAGAGCAGCAGGTTGCGTTTTCGCTTCTCTGACTCATTCTCAGGAACCCTCTGAATCTCGCACCTAATTTGCCGGGATTGGTTTCCCCGCTTTTCGCGCGCGCCGAGGGACCCCATTTGAAGTATTGGACTTGTTTGTGGAGGCATGCATCCTACCCATTCGTCCAATGTCCCAAGCACAAAACTAGACAAAACAAATGAAGAGCAATTCATTCCTGTGTCATCGCCCTCTTCCATCTTCTGGATAGCTACGTGCCCTGTGGGTGGGGGCGCAAACGCACGCTGGCGGGGCCTAAGTTCCCAGTGACTTTCGTTTGGGTTTCCGTTTCCCCGTCTGTTTTTCCAAAATCTTTCCTTTCTATTTCAAGAATCCCCTACGGTTGTTTCTCGCCGCCGCAGTCCTCCCTCCTAGCTCCTTACCGCGTTAGGCGTGCTGCCCTCTGGCCTTGTGGCCGTTGGGGGGTTTGCACGTGTGAGGGGTACACGAATAAAGAATGCAATAGTAGGGGTTGGAAGGTCGGGTACCGGTTTGGAGTTTCGCGCTTGGGGCTCCTGTACTCCGGGCATCTCTCTTTCCCGTACCCGTGGTCTTGGGGCCCCCCTCCTCCGCTGGGTCGGCGCCTGGGCCCCCCCGTCGCACTAATATCCTCATCGCCCGCTGCTGGGGTGATGTCGGTCTCCTCTGTGCCTTGGTTCGTTGTTGTGCGGGCGAGCGTGCGGTGGGTGGATGGGCGGACCGGGAGGGCGGTAGCTGGGCGGGGGCGCCCGCTGTCTCTGTTCCGTGGTGCGTGGTTGGGGGTGCGGTATGGTGTGCTGGGTACGTTGTGGCGCCGGGCGTCGCGGACGTACTACCCTCGTATACCCGCCCCCCCCCCCCCCCCCCCCCCCCCCCCCTCCCCCCCCCACTGGGGGGTTGGGGGTGGGGTGCGGGCGTGATCTCCCCCCCCCTCCCCTCCCCCTTGCCGTAGCCCCCTGGCGCGGCGGCCGGCTGTCGCTGGGGCGCGGAGTATGGGGGTGGGGGTGCGCCCCCCCCCCCCCCCCCCCACACTCCCCCTGCTCCCCCTCCTCCCCCCCCCCCCCCCAGCTCTTGGATGGCGCCTGCCTCCCAGCCCCCCTCCATATTCTTTCTTCGGCAGCCGTCCGCCTCCGCTGGCTAGCTGGCCGTCTGTCCGAAATCCCCAGGTGTTCGTTCGCCTTCGTCGCCTGCAGATACAGACACTTGTGTGTTGTCGACAAGCGCCGATTGGCCAATTGTTGCTGCCGCCCAGCCGCCGTCCCTGTCAGTTGTCGTGCCGCCCATTGGATCGGCACCAAACGACAACGCAAGCAAGGTGGCGTTCTGAAGAGAGCCAGACGAGAACTTTCCAAAATGAGCAGCAGTCGAGGAAAGAAACGACCGACTTCCAAATCGAAGGGTGAGTGCAGTGTCTCTTCTGTGTCGCTTCTATTTCCCACCCATTGACGTCACGGGGGTCGTTGGGTTGGTAGCAACCGGTCGCGTGAGTCTCGGATTCAAATGAGGCCAACGAACGCTGCTGCTCTTTCGCAACTAAACTGCCCGCTTCAGTGGCTTCTAGAAAGGTCGCCGAGTTGCAAGGCAAGAGTGTCAACAAAGCGGCGCCAGGGGCTCTCATTTCTTCCTCTCAATTGCGAGACTGCGGACGATTTCGGGGTCGTTTCTCCTCGCTTCAACTTCTGGAGGCGCAAACGAAACAGCGAGCCACTGTTTGCGAGAGAGCGGAGAGCTCTGCCGTCGGTCGCGGCCTTCGATTAGAGCTAGTTTCAGCGACTCTTCAAAAGCGGTCCTCGTCCATATCGGCGACACGTGCCCCACCAGCCGTCGTCTGTTCGCTCGCGGTATGCGGCAGGCGCTCGAGCCGCCGAGAGCGCGTTTTTGAGGCGCGCGCTCGCAGTCGCTGCAGTCTTTTGCAGTCTGCGCTCAGGGCTCGTGTGTTCTTTGAGAAGTGGCCGTCAGCTAGCGAAACGCTGTCGCTGGGGTTGGTGTCGGCCAACTTTTTATTGCGCAACGCTAGCAGCTCGCTTTTCTAGCGCAGCCGCGGCTTTCGTCGCCGCCGTCGTTCCACAAAGCAGCGGCTTTTGTAATCTGTTTTCGCAGCTACATACGCAGCATACATCCATAGCTACGTACCGTGCACTTGTAGCTCACGCCCGGGCCTATGTACGTACGTTGTTAAGGTGCGCATGTACATATGTGGCTGCATCCAGGTCCCACCCAGGCTTACCTGCTGCCGCACCCTCTAACAGACGCGTAGCAGAACCGCTGAGCAGTGTCATCGCTCTACACAGGTACATAGGTATAGTGGTGCCCCGTTTCTATTATGTACCTCGTTGTTTTCGGTCGGTCCGGAAGTCATTTACGTGTGCTTCTCATCCCCCTTCAATCGGTTGTGTCAGCCGTTGAAAGAAAGCAATCATTGCCCGCTGCGCGCCCCAACAGATTGGTCGTTCCCCCCGCTGTCCACGGCATTTTACGAGGTGTTTCCTGTGCATGGGAATGAGTCTGTCTATTGTCCTATGCGTAACGTATGTATGTACCGCATGTACCGTAACGTATGTACCCTGTATTATCTGTTCTGCCACTGCAAGAGCCTTAGAAATTCCGTATCGCATGCTGATGGGAGGCTGACTCAGCCATGAAATCGACAGAAGCGGGGTAGAATTTTCAAATTTCACATATGGTGTCTATGTATGTCTGTCCGGAGTAGCAGCTGCTTGATGCACACGCAGCGGACGATGTATGGCGCTTGATAAGTAAGCCCCAGCAATTGACAGCGCTGGTCTAACGGTGATATACGAGCGCTGTTGGGGAAAGGCGCCTCAGAGAGGAGGCAGGAAGCGTTCGCCATAAAATTGGCATTGTTTCCAAAATAGCAGCTGTGTACTACTACTGCCTTCGCCGAAGGGCACCCCGTAGTAAATTCCGTCGGAAGTGAGCCTCGTCTTCTCGAGTGGGCGGGCTGACGCAGGGACCTGCGTAGTTGATGTTTACGCCAAATCGCCCTCATTCATTTTCAGAGAAGCCGCCGCCGCCACCGACGACGACGCCGCCGACAGTGGTCCTACGGTCGTCCGCGACGAGTAATGGCGCCACTCCGGCGAGACCGGTGAAGCGCTGCCGCAGCTTGGAGATCAAGGAGCTACTCTCTTCGATTCGGGGCCGACGCAAACGGTCGCCGGACGGCTTCGGCCACAGAAGACGCCGATCGAACCTGACTGTTTTGAGCGCCGACTGTTCAAGTGAACGGCCGCCGACGGCCAATAATCAGCTCTGCAAAGGGAAAACGCTCAAAGGAGCCATGGTCGGCAGCGAATCAGCAGGTGATTCTTGCGAGTTTAAAATTAGCGCTGTAAGTGCAACGCAAGTGTGCTGCGACCGTAAATCCTCCAATAAGCCCACCTCTTCACCACGGCTAATTGAAGTATTTACGGTCAATATAAGTGCAACCCCTCGAAGTCGCCGACATCTGGCAGCCATCACCATCATCTGACGTGGAGCGTTGGCAGTTGATGAGTGGCTGTAACTTTAGTGGACGAGTTTTTGAGGACGTGACTCACCAAAAACATGGGCAAAGGCAAACAGCGGACTAGAGAAGACACAGGGTGCGAGCACGTTGAATGTTATGTAGTCCTGCCGTCGGCTCGCCAACGCTCGCATTAGACACGCTGTGCCAGCATAGTATGCACTGCACGCAACAAAGAAGTGGGAGGCGAGTCAACGCCCGCCGACACTCGCGGCGACTCCCTAAAGTCGTCCAACTTCCCTCCCCCACTTGACTTCTGGACGGACAGAGAGGAGAGCGCGACTATGTATCTCTACGAATTTCCAGCGGCCAATCTGTTCGACCTGAGCTCGCCCAATCGGACGCGAATGAGCCACGAGAGCAGCGAGACGTCTCCCTCCACCTTCGGCACCCTGAAGGCCAGGTTCAAGTCGGTGCTGCGGGGCTCCAACAGCGGACTCAACGTCCCGACCTCGTCCGCTTCCGCCAACCGACTCAGTTGGAGAGGGCCGGTGACCAGTGGCGACGACTCGCCCGATGGCCAGCCCTCTGTCACTGTCAGACCCTCGCATTCTGTGGAGGCGGCGCTGTCCTCTACTCCTTCTTCGAGCCAGGAAGACGGCGGTCAAGTCAAGACGCGAAGGCAACGACAGGTAGAAGGTTAATCTTTGTACTGATTGGTTAATAGATTCAAAAGTTAATTGTTCGAGAATTGCAGCAATGTATTCCGATATTATTCATTATTATACAACTAAAGTGTGGATTCCAACAGAATCCTTCAATAATGCAGCTCGTTTGCTATGTATGCTTGCCTAAGTGCCTATGAACCAAGCGATTGCACACAATCGGCGATTTACGGTAGAAGTTTACAGTTAGCACTACACTAGCTTCTTTCCAGGAGACGATGTCGTCTTATCGGTGCGAGCTGAACCGCAGCATTCTCTACTTCAACGGTATCGTGAGGGCCGGCAAGGTCGAGATGTTGCCCGGCTGCTCCACGGCCATTCTGGAGGGAGTGCTGAACATGCTGAACCACCTCAAGCATCTGGGTTACCTGAAGCCGTCGGCCCTGGAGTCAGACCCGCAGTTCAGCGCCGCCTACCGCCAATCCTACGAGAACTGCGTATCTCTTTTACGGTGGACTGACGAGAAGCTGGCCGTGTTGGCCGAGGGACGAAAGGGCTCGCCAGAGGACGCCCCACTGGACGGCGCCGAGGCGAAGCGTCTGGCAGAGACGCTGAGCGCCAGTCTGGACGAGCTTCTGCACGCGGCGGAGCGACGGGCGCGCCGCTCCTCGGACAGTGGAGCCGGCCGGTCGCTGGAAGACGAGAACAGCGACACGTCGCCGGCCGGCGGCGCCCCGCCCATCCCACCGAGAAAGAACCCGCCCAAGGGAAGGGAGGGTGTGTCGCCGCCCGTCAGCGCTGATTCGGGCGTCCTCTTCCGGGAGTCGTCGACGCCTTCGCCGGTGCCCCCACGGCCGGAGAAGCCCAACTCGGTCACCTCCAAGATCAAGCTCTTCAATGAGGGCTCACTGGAGGACCTGCTGCGCAAGTTCAGCAACGCAGAGGAGGAACTGCTCAACAATGGAAAACCTGCGTCCGCCAAAGCTTTAGCCGATGAGACGGCAACTGAAGAAGAGACGGTCAACGGCGGTCGCCGCCGCAAGGAGACAATCACCCAAAGCTCCGAGCAGCACGACGCCACGGAAACGA
Source organism: Linhomoeus sp. GSCO2_2 (assembly GCA_030248115.1). Classification (NCBI taxonomy): domain Eukaryota; kingdom Metazoa; phylum Nematoda; class Chromadorea; order Monhysterida; family Linhomoeidae; genus Linhomoeus; species Linhomoeus sp. GSCO2_2. The sequence goes on along the minus strand of JASAMZ010006831.1, from coordinate 4,959 downwards.
CGGAGGAATCGACCGGCGACGTCGCCAGCTCCAGTCAAACATTCGACGAGACTCGAGCCAAGAAAGGAAGACAGGTGTGCCTGAATTCTGCGTTGTTCTTACACATAAACCCTGCCCACTACCACACACATATATGTAGCCCTCTCCACTATGTACCACACACGTACATCCTTCGTTTCAGTTCGTCAGCGAGGAAGAGGAAGAGCGCGGCCAAGATGGGCGAGTGCTCACTCGCCGTGTAGTGACTCAGGTGAACCGGGCCGACGTGCGCAAGACCTCAGCATCCACTGTGCTGTCCAGCAATTCTTCTGGCGGCGGGACTTCCGAAAGCACTGACGATTGGCGCAGCGAACTGTTTCGCAAGAGGCGCCAGAAGGCCGAAGCTGCAGAGGGGGCCGTCGTCCTACGAACCGCAGTAGCTCCTGACGATTCTGTTGACGACGACTGTCGTCGAGAGGCCACGCCCCCTCCTCCGCTTCCGCCCCGGCTCAAGGCTAAGGAGAGCGACACCGATGACGATGACAGAACAACCAAAGTCAAGTCCAACTTGAAGCATCACAGCTCTTCCGCTCGCAGCTACAAAACGTGCGTAAACAGCAGCGAGTAGTAAGCAACCGATGCACATACATACACAGTATACGTATGTAAAAGCAAGTATGTATGCTACAAGGAATTATGATATCGCAATTATGTATGTATGTACCTACTATAACTACCATTACAGACAGTCGACGGTCGATGGAAAGGTCGTTGGCGCAGAAACGGGTAACAGACTTGATACAAAGGACCTTGAGGCAGAGAAGACGTCTACGTACAAAGCCGGTGAACTGGTCCACGTGGACGGGTCAGGCACCTACGACGAGCAGCACTTCTTGAAAGTGAGAATTGGCTGCACATTCCTTCCAATCGCGCCGCACTTGCAGCTAGCTGGAAGAACGATCGTTCAGGTCACTCGTCCCGTGCGATCGGAGACGGCTCCCCCTCTGCCGCCAAAGCGTCGGCAGGTGGTCACCTACATGCAAATCTTCAATAAGTCGAGCGACGGCGGCGCTCCCAGCCAAGGAACCGACAAGGAGAAGCCGGAGTCAAACAACGCCTCCTCAAACGGCACCGCCCGCCGAGACGTCATGTCCGACTTCCGTCGCTCCACGCTCGCCTCCTACGTGGCCCTGAGGGACAATCTGCAGCAGCACGAGATACACCATCACAGGAAGACGCTGCAGTTCAAGTTGACCGCCGCCGGCGTCTCGGAAGCGACGCCTATGCCTGGCGCTTCTACCGCAGCCCAGTCGCCCTTCTCGCCCGCCCACCCCTCCTACTGCAACCTCAACGACCTACTCAGCAACATGTCAGACAACGACAAGCTACGGCTGCCTAAGAGATACACGGCCATTGAGGAGGGATCCAGCGAAGGTAGAGTAATTGCTTTTGGTGTGCAGAATATCCGCACCTGCGAATACTCAGGGAACAGTCGGATCACTGTGCCTCTCATTTCAGACGTGGAGGAGGCTAAGCGTCGGCAGCTGTCCCCTTTGGAGGAGGAAGACGAGGATGAGGAGTGTCTGAGCGAGGCGGACAAGTGGGTCAAGCAGCGCAGCCTGCCAACCGCTCCCTCCGTTCTCGACGAGTTGGACGCCAGTGATTGGCTGGTGCTGAGGTCGCGCGACGGCGGAGACACGGGCACCAGCGAGGTCAGAGGCGGCCCCAGAGACGCTCTCATCGTCTACGCCACACAATCTGGCCCCTATGCCATGCTCTATCAAGAGGCCTTCCTTACCACCTTCAGGTGTGTTATGTGCATAACTCATCGAACGGCTTCGATTTCGTGCATTAAATGTGTAGACAAAAGAGTCGACGGGCTAACAATTCAGGACCTTCATTGCCTGCGACGAGCTGATATCCAAACTCATGAGAAGGTACCGTGTCTTCTCGGCGGGCCCGAGAGCATCGGAGAGCGATCACAAGAAGGCGGCTAATAAGACCTTCTCCTTGCTGGTTCGGGTGGTCAACGAGATCTGGTGAGCATTCTCATTGGTCAGCATTAGTTCCAGGAGCGACCGACAATGATGGACTGAGTCTTTATAGCCCGTTCGAGCTGGCGCGCGAGCTGGTGCTACGGGTGGCCGAGTTCGTCTACGACCTGATCTTGAACGGCGAGCTCGACCTGGGACGCCTGCTGCGCCAGTGCCTGCTCGACCGCATCTCGGATAAGGCGGGCTTCAAGGGGCCCGCACAGCCCCTGTCGGTGGCTTCTCCCACTCACGCCACTCCAGAGACTCAGGGAATGGACAATACGTAAGTAATTATCGTGGGAGGAAGACGGCAGGCGCTCTATCAAACAGGCACCTCTCCATTCAGTCTGATGAGCTTCAAATCAAGCCATCTGGCAGAGCAGCTAACAAGCTTAGACGAGGAGCTTTTCCAGAGCGTCGAGGTCAGAAGCTCTCAATGTGCCAACAGAGTGGGACTTCGTTATCAATGTACTACATACCGAGTTCAGCTATCGGAGATGTTGGCCTGGGCAAAGGAGCAGAGCGAGGAGAAGAGTCCGAACTTGGTGGCATTTACCGAGCACTTCAACAAGGTCTCCTACTGGGCTAGGACCATGGTGATCAAGCAGGCGGACCAGAGGGACAGAGAACGTTACCTCGTCAAGTTCATCAAAGTCATGAAGGCATGGGAAATCGGAATTGGATACATATCTGCGTCGCTATATACGACGCTAATGGATGTATGTACACGGTTAGACGATTTCAGCACCTGCGCCGGTTGGGAAACTTCAACTCCTACCTGGCGCTGCTGTCGGCGCTCGATTCGGGTCCGATCCGGCGTCTGGACTGGTCGCGAACCTCGGTGGATGCCATGAAGGAGCACGCCACCATCATGAACAGCTCGCAGTCCTTCCGCAACTACCGCAACGCCTTGGCGGACACGAAGCCGCCCTGCCTGCCATACATGTGAGATACTACTTTTGCATCATTATGGACTTCTCGCTCGACCACTTTTCGTTCATTGAGTTGTCGATCTACCGTTATGAACGTTCAGCGGCCTCATTCTGCAAGACCTGACTTTCGTCCACGTTGGAAATCCTGACTACATACCTCCCGAGGCTTGCGGCGACCGGAAGGACCTGCTCAACTTCGGCAAACGCTGGCAGCAGTTCGCCATCCTCGACAGCATTCGGCGCTTCAAGCAATGGTGGTCGCATAGACAATCAGCTAGCTCTTTTGTTGGTGAAAAGGCCATTCACCTGCGTCCAAATGGCAGGCACTACAACATCGAAAGGGACGATCGAGCGATGGCCTTCTTCGCGAACTTCTCCGACTATTTGTCTGAAGACGACATCTGGGAACTGTCCGAGAGCTTGAAACCTCGAGGCTCAGCCTCCCTCCAATCAACGACCGCCGCGAACGCGGCGTCGTCCAATCAGCGACGAGTCAGAGTTACCTAGTCCTACTGTATCTACATATTGTGTGTCTGTTTGCAGCTTTGTTAATAAAGGAGAGAAGTGCACATGACAAAACGAACGTTGATTCTGAACCGTGATCGAGTCAGAGTGATATTCGGATATCTTGCTTGTTACGAATCGATTCTATATCCCTCTCTTACTTACTCTTTCTGTAGATGTGTAGGCAGGCTTTGTACTTACTGTTGGTTAGCGTCTAGAGCTGAGCTCATCCCAGTACAGCCAGTGGTGCCTGCTCTGTGCTTGACGCGACGGTGCAAAACGATTGTTGATTGTTCACAACGGAAACGCTTACAAAAGCGAGAAAGCGTCGTCGGATGAGTAAGGCCAGCAAAACAGATAAACGCCGCCATTAGCGGGCTGAAACGCCGTCGGTTGGGCGGAGGATGACACGACGGCAAGCAGCCTTTGTTGACACAGCGCACACCAACCGTCTTGTCGGCGAATGCTGATAGAAGGCGGAAAAGCAGCAGCTAGCGAGCGGCGGCGGCTGGCGTTTCGCTTTTCGAGCGGCTCGAATGGCCTGTGTCGGCGCTTGTTGGGCAATCAGCGACGCGAGTAGAACCAGCCGCGTTCAGTGTCCAAAATGCAAGGTATAGATAGGGAGTGCTAAGATAATGTGCTTGGCGCTGTGAGCCGTCTCACGTTTTCGCGAACCGTGTCTTTCGGACTACATCGTTGAATGCTGACAGAGAAATGGAACCGCCACCTCGACAGGTTCAAGCTTATCACTATATACAGTAGGCACCCTCTATGTTTGTACATAACCGATTATAGTTGTAACTGCTACAGGACCGCAACCTTCCAATCGCCTTCAAAAAGCTCCAAGAGACACAGACGACGGCCTTTGCAAAGAAGCAACGAGTGGAGGCCGACTTTCTGGCGAAGTTCAAGTGGGCTAAGAATTGCTCTGATGTCACTTCGTCAGACCTGTTTCTCTGCGACGCTACATACATCTCTTGCAGAACATACAGCAAGCAACGGGCCGAGTTGGAGCTGTCATATGCTCAGTCGCTAACTAAGCTTGCGACTCAGTGCCACCTAAAAGATCTGGAGCGCTTGGCCAACGATATCGGATATGGCAATAGGTATACGTTAAATCCGGCATAAAAATGTAAGCCGTAGGTATCTCTGCACATATATGTACGTCGTACATATCTTGTAGGTCACTCTATGCTGCCTGGAACAGTTACTTGGACGAGTCAGTGAAGTCGGCAGAGCGCCACAGTGAGCTTGGACGTTTTCTGGGTGAAACGGTCGGATCAAATCTCAAAAACTTCCAGCGACAGAAGACGTTGGCGACAAAAGGGGGTAGGTTGGGCACGGCGCAAAATTTGTGTTCGAAATGATATGGACATTTTAATCGCCAAATTGCAGACGTTTGACAAGCTTGTCAAGCTTCACCCAGAGCTGCAACTTCATGCCAGAGAGCTTGACGGCTTGAAGCATGAGTATTGGAACAGCTACCGTACCTACAAAGAATGTGAAAAGAA